>JABUQX010000735.1:0-19419 GCA_015478945.1 Trachelipus rathkii | reverse complement strand
ACGGTTGGTATTGATGTTTGAAGGGTTCCAGGTTTGAGTGATGGACCTGTAATAGATAAAATTTTCTATAAGTTTTGCACGCAATCTTGGTACGTGCGAAATTAACTTTATGTTATATGCAGTTGTCTTCTTTATCGTGATCTTCAAAGTTTCAGAGCTTCATTGCGAAGTCTTGCGTGCTACAGCTCCTGTACACAGGAGCCCCCTGCGGGCCCGTGGTATACCATATCATATATAGTATCTATTATTCCTACTATACTTATCTCTACGGAGTAAATGTTTATTCCGCCTGTCCTGGAAGTTTTGATTAAGTCCACAGAAGTCTTTTTTGCGAGTAGGTCCGGGGTATCTTAGCCCTTAAGAGTTGCGCAGCATTTGTCAGTATAAGCGAAATTCATTAACAATCACCACCCTTTCTAGATATGACACATGACAGATAACTCACGATTCTTTCATGTCCATTGCTCCGGGGGTGAACTGCTTCTCGGATGCCCCTTTTCATTCACTAGGCTTGTGTCCGCACAAGCGACCAATTCTGTGTTCTTAAATTAATTTATTAAGGTTTATTTATACAAAGGTACATATTTTCTTGTGGTCTAACAATCACCATGTCTTTACTCTATTTATTTTTAATGGACTAGTTTCTACAGTTCTAATTTATCAATATTTAATACTTGCAAATGTTTATCAAAAGTTTGAGGTTTCAGAATTCTAGACTTTATATCTTTAATTAAATGAAAATCAAATCACTAAGAAAATGAACATCAAGACTATGAGCAATTATGAAGTTTCCCGAAAACCCCATAAACTTAACCAAAACTTAAACGACATTCTCGAAGAGAATAAGAGAAATTCGGAACAAGTAAAAACAGACCAACATGAAACAAGAAACACGAAACCCAGAGGGGGTTCGTTTGGCTGAAAATTAATAAAGTTCCTTACTTTAGAAATATTATATATATTCCTAATATATATTCATATTAGTATTTGTGACCCAAGTATAATATATTATATATCGCTATGCTGGTATCATAATATACAGTTATCTGTTCGTGTTTAAAGTTCACCTGCAATTATATCTACTAGCATACTATAATATATAGTATTACATATATATTTATATACTACGTATATATTATATATATATATTATATATATATATAATACTATTAGTATATATATATATACTATATATATACTATATATATATATATAGTAATATTATATATACTATATACTATTATATTATACATAATATAAAAATTTAATATATCATAATATACATTGTTGTATACTATACATACACTATATATATACATATATTATATTATATTGTTATGTCAGTATTATATATATTCGTTACCACAACATATAACTATACATATCACTATATATCATTAATATTATCATTATATATCGTATATATATTTTCATGACTATGACTATACTATACTATATACTCATATTTAATAAAAAATATATACCAGTATATATAATATATATATATTATACTATAAAATATATATATAATATTAGTATACTTATTATATATATACTTTATATATATATAATATTAATATATATATTATATATACTATACTATATACCCTATTATATATATATATATATATATACTTATCATACTATATATTAGTTTAATGTGGTATGCTAAAAACAATATATGTTTACTTTCGCGTGCAATGACCTAATAAAATGACGTAGGTATAATATGACGCATTAATGTCTAGAATCGTTGTAGACAACTTTAATCTCCTTTCTTATTATTATTATTTTATCCAAATATTATCATTATTATAATAACTATTATTATCTATAATATTATTATTATTATTCATCTAATATCTTTATTTAATAATAATTATTATTAATTTATTATTATATTATTTTATTGATATTATTATCTTATTATTATTATTATTATTTATTATTATTATTATTGATTAATATTAAGATTATTCATTATAATTAATCATTATTATTATTATTAATATTATTCTTTATTATTTTATTATTAATATTAATATTATTTATTATTCATTCATATTATTATTATTATTATCTATTATTAATATTAAATTATAATGTTTATTCAATATTATCATTGCGTTTCTGCATTTCGTTCATCTCATTAGTGTTATTCCAAAGCTTAAAGTTCTTGTTTTGCACACTAAAATGGCTCTCGAAGATCTTACCAACCAATAAAAACTTTAACAATAAAAAGTAAATATTGAATATTTTTATCTCAAAAGTTTTGATACAAATATTTTCAAAATTAAAATAAACCTTTTATAAATTTAGTTTTTCATTCAACATTATAATAATTTACAGATTAAACTGCTCTGACATACTTACCGATACCCCAAAAACTGTCAAACGGTACGTATCTGGTGTTGAACCGGCAAATTTTTAAAGATTATTTTATTTAAACATACGAGTATAAAGAAATTTGTTCCAAATGCAGAATACATTTAATGTGCACGTAAGTTTGTTAAAATGAGATCGCGTTTTTCGACTTTAAAACAGTTTCACGAACTTATCTAAGTCTAAAATTAAAATTCTTTGGATCAATTTATTGCAGTGGAAGTTTGATATGGGAAAATTTCTAAGTCTCAGAAAGATGGAGCCTTTAGGAGTCTTTAACTTCTATTTCCGAATTTGGGTTTCACTGTATACAAATTTAGGCACTATCGTTTTGCTTTTGGTATACTAGTTGATTAAGGTGCGCGAAATGAGCTGCTACGCCAAGATCCTTGTCTTTTATCCCCATTAGTTGTTTACCGAACATCTCCTATGCAATAGCGAGGGTATCCCCGGCCGATTTTCAACTCTTTTACTGCAAAAGAAAAAATTATTGTTAATGAAAATACTATTGTGAAATTTGGGAACAAAACCCTTAGGGGAAAAAACCGTGAGAAACAATCTATACCGATAGCGTTGAGAAAAAAGTTATTACTTTCGAAATATGTTTCTTCCAAATTAATTCTAAATATCGATTAATAATTAATATGCGGGAGTCTTCTACACTCCTGTTTACTTGCGTTGGGTTTTCTCATCCAATAGCGAATCGCGAACTTTTCAGTATCTCCCCGCCCATGGAAAAAATTTTAAAAACTTAAAATTTTGACTTAGACTAAAATTAAAAATCAAAAATATTAAGCAAATTCAATTAAAAATTATAATAAAAGTTCTAACGAAAAATCAAAATATATATAATGTTCCGGCTTGAGTTCCATAATGTGATCTTCGTGTAGTGAGAGTCGAATTCTTCTCCGTCTCGTCAAGCCTTCTCTCTCTCCTTTTGTATCTTGTGAGATTATCCCATTTCGGCTCGCGTGTTCCTCTGTATAATACCGTAAGAGAAAAAGAAAAGTATCGGCCAGCAGTATGGCGGTCTTTAAAACAGATTGGAAGATTTACATGTTACAGTATTGTAAAAAATTGTAAAGTAAATTCAAAGAATTTGTATTTAAAAGATACTGCTACTGAGAATGCTGACAGTAATGTGGTCTGTGTTGCATTGTTGTAAACGTTCTGAAATGGTTTCAAGTAATGTTTAAATGCTGTTATTTTCTAGTGAGTTTCTAGTGACTGAATTTGATGTCTAAAATAATGTTTGTATATTGTTAAATGTTCAAAAATGTTTGTTGACCCTGTTTATAACAATGCCTATTGAATGTTCAAAATGCCTGTTTGACTTGTATTGTGAACTGTTACTTATCTCATGAAACCAGTTTGTGAAACACTGCTGGATATGAAATGTTCATCAACCATTGAGAATATAATAATGGAAATCAAATAAAAATTGAAAATAAAAACTGCTAAGCAATAAAAGTTCTAAAACCGAAATCAAATTTTTTCCCTATTTCTTTTTTTCGTTTTCTTTAAATCTTTATTTCTTATAAAATATATTCGGAGAAACGTGTTTGAATACACATATACATGAACAGGGACATTATTCTATGGTTGATTAATAATTATTAAAAATCTTACTACATTTCTTCAAAGCTTTAAGGAAAATCCTTTTCTTCTGTAAAAAAAAAAATTTCGTAACAATTTTGCTAAAGGGAAATAGCAATGAACTTTTCTTATCCATTTAACCTTTCTATTTGAACGAGGGACATTTCATTATATATATCGGGGATATTGAAAAAAATTATAAATTGTGGGATATTATAACTCATACGCTATTCATGCTGAAGTAAATTATAAACAAGTGTCTTCGAACCAAATCACATGTTGAATTTATAAATTCTGTAAAACTGTGCACAAGTTGACTCGAAAGCAATTGTTAATCGTATGGATTCGAACCGGGACCGATATAACTACATTATGTTTAAAGTATTATAAGCATACTTAAAGCCTAAAATGTCCCCATCCAAAAATTTGATTTAACTCGAACAATTTTGGTTGCTTATTTCCTGCTGGTCGACAGCGCTTCGGTGATTATATATAATGAAGTCCATCCCCAAAAACATTAATATAATACAAAAAAACTTATATTACATTATCCAATGAGAAACTTCACATCAATCTATAACGGTGGAAAGTGTTTAGAGAAGTTGGGAAGAGCAGGAAAGCTCTTAAAACGAAAAGCATTAGTCTCCATCTTCTAAAGGCGGCTGTGTTGTTGGAACCACCCAAGTTGTGCGAGGCATACTCCATACAGAGGCAAATAACACCCAATAAGGAGCAAGCAACTGATGGGGCGAGGAGAGTAGGGAACACGCCTCAGAACAATTAATCTCTTTGAAGTTTGTTTTACGAGAAAAACAATCTAAACTTTCCAAGAAATTAGCTAAACAAACAAAAATTATTCACGACCATCATTCCACATTCATCCTTACACCTCTTTGTTTACCTAATAAATTGAAAAAATAAAGCAAAAAATGTAACAATTTAAACATAGCCTAACATATCGATTATCATATCACTAGGTTGTTTTATGTATGAAAGCATGATTTTCATACTTAGGACACATGAACTGTGTGTTCACAACAAATGTTATGTTAAAAATCCATAAACTGGATGAAGTGTTGTGTTATTCACTTACTCTAGTTTAACCTAGGTGTATCAAGACTA
This sequence comes from Trachelipus rathkii, assembly GCA_015478945.1. Classification (NCBI taxonomy): domain Eukaryota; kingdom Metazoa; phylum Arthropoda; class Malacostraca; order Isopoda; family Trachelipodidae; genus Trachelipus; species Trachelipus rathkii. Next base: position 14,319 of record JABUQX010000735.1, on the reverse strand, counting down.
ACAGAGTTCTTTGGTGTAGGTAAAGTACCTAATATGTTTAATGTCTGTTTCTTGTAAAGTTAATTAATAGATAAATGTTTCCATGTCGTTTACATATACACATAATGCTCCATATGTAGGAATTACTTTCAAATATGTACGCAATGCCCACATATGAATCAACTTATGTATATCTCAAAGTTTACATCTATGAATGTATACATGTATATCTGTAATGATTATGAGATTTACATGTAAAGATCTTTACTTTAAACGTGAAATGTTTAAGTGTTGTTGTATTAGTGAAATAACAAATCGTGGTATGTATGTCAAACATTACCGTTACCTGACCCTTGTGTAACCAGAAAGTTCTAAATGTGTTAGAATTCTAACTCTTTCATTCATACATTTTTAAAGTTACAAGTAGTTTGTAATTACTAAATTACATCATATAATGAGAATTATGTGTTTATTATGACTTACACTAAATATTTACTGTGCATCTATCAAATAATATTAAAGTTTAAATATGAACTATATCAGTTTAGAAGAAAATTGTAAGATTTCAACTGATATAAATTTATTATTCAGAGTGGTTAGTTGTGTACTGAATCACTAGTGGTTCCCTACTGGTTTACCTATTATGCGTTTCCGCCTGTTATGTTGAGTAATGTTACCATAAATTATCTTTAAAATTGCTATCTTTTATACATTGGGTCATTATGTGAAACAAAAATGTTAAACAGATTACTGTACTGTGATATCTGTATGTGATATCTGTAAATAAAAAAAATAATAATGTAGATTATGTAATTATAGTACCTTCACTATAAAAGTTACAATTGAATCTCTAATGGTTACTTAATTGTTTAAATGTTTACTTACTTTACTTACTATTTATATACATGATGCTTCTTAAATTGTATGCGACTCCAAACTTAAATACTCTAAATTTAATTCCATTAGAATCCCCAAAGTTGAAGTTGTATAAACTTACTTGCTTTATTTCTAAGGATGTTCTTACCTTTTGAATCAGTTTTTCGATTTAGAACGATCTTGCTTCTTTATATCAGCTGTTTTGTTCTTATAACCAGAATCACACTTCCTTCTTCTAAATTTATTTTCTTCTAAAAGAAAGTTGTTTTCTTTCTTATACTGGTTCAGCATTAACTTTTACTGCTGTCTTCTTAAGACTTTAAAGTATTGAATCAATGGTTCTATCTTTTCTTTCCTAAAGATGTTTCGACTTTACATAACTTTGGATACACAGGTTCTCTTACTGGTCTAACTACCTTTGTCCTGAATCCATCTATATCTTTCCTTATATTCTTAAAATTTATCAGATTAAATAGTTGTAAAGTCAGTTCCTATATGTATGCGTTCCGAAGTATATCAGTAGAAGATGTTTGCGAAAGTAAGATTTATTACTATTAACTTCTTTTGTTATTATTTGGTTCCTTCTTCCATTTGAAGCAATGCGTTTGGATAGTTGAACGTGCACTTTCTCGTATCCATCAACAAATGTCAAACTTCAGATTGGTAAGTTCGGATGTTCCTATTGATCCTGTAATTCCTTGTTGAACTTCTAAGCAAAAAAAAATGTTTCTTCTATGTTACTTTAGGTATTAAATCTATCATTCTTTCTTCCTGATCAATTTATATTTGATCGATGTATAAAGCTGTGATGTACTGTTACCTGGTTGTCACCTGGTTCTATGACTTTAAGGTTAGTTGATCCGCTGGATGATTGATTTGATCCGCTGGATAATACTGAGAGGTTATCATATGAAGAAAACTCATATATCATTATTTATATATATATAGAGGCTTTCTTCATATTGGAACCAGACAGTTGACTGATGTGCTCATTCTATCCCTTTTGGATGAGCTTGCTTTTATCATCTATCATTTTTGTTCTGTTATTTTGTTTAAGCTTCATTATTTATACTTCTACTGTGTCCAACATGAGCGTTATTTTACGACAATCTCTCCATCTTGCCTGTCCTTTTCCTCGTTAAGCCAGGAGGATAAATAACAGACTACATAAAGAAATTATTTTCAATAACCTTCTTCATGGACTGGTTTCTCTATTTACTTTCTTTCTGCTTTGAAGGCTTCTTTAATTATTAAAAGTATCTTAATGTGTGATCTGCTGATATCGTTCTTTACTGTTGTAATTCTGCAGGGTTTTGGTGATATTTTATATGAATTCAAATGGCATTTTCTAAATGTTACTTTACGCCTTTCTATATGCATCATGTGTTCAATATTACTTCTTTATATTTCAACCTGCATTCTTCTGTATTCTTCTGATCACAAATATACCGTGCACCTTATCTTATGTCGCCTGGAAAGATCAAAACTAGAGTTCCACCTCTCGGGATTTTAACCCCTGTACCAAATTTGAAATCGCATGTAAGGCCTTTACATACAATCTCTTGGATCTTGTTCTTTCTTTCTTCACAAAGATAGGCGGTTGGTATGATCAGATGAAACTTTTGATTGATCTGCGTAGTCAGCTTCATGCTTGTATTATATAGAGAGTTTTAGAGTTGAAGTTACTACTTCGATAAGAGTGACAATGGATGTTTGTCAACAGTCTTTACCTGGCATAAACACTTAACATCTTTTTTCCTATTAAAATATCGATTTAAAAATATTTCCATATTTCGATATATATCAACCGGATGAGTCTGAGGTTAGAAAAACTTCGTGGTTCATCCTCATTTCTAGCACATTAAGAAACTACGCCTTGGAAGGTGCGAGAACACAAAGCATAATAAATGCTACTACTTCCCTTAGCCAGCATAAATAATCGCTTATGCTTGAAAATGCAGCTATCCACGAGGCCAATCTCCAGTTTTCCTCTTCTACTAATAACTCTGTATATCTTCTGCTCAAATGCGCGATGATACTTGCGACTTTTAAGATGGGTGGACACTTAGACGTCATGGTGTCATTAACGCTTACCCTAAGTACATTAGAGTTGTGCGATGAAGTTTCTTTACAGAGACTCATCAATTTTGGATCAGCGTATTTTCCGAATTTCCTTTATCTCGTACTTCATACGTCTACTCTTCTTCTACAAGAGGTTCTACACATCATTATGCGTAAAGCAGTATGATCCTTACAGCTTTCGGTACCTTCTCTACTTACGTACCTATCATCGTAGTTACACTTTGTGATCAAATTCAAATGGGACCATTCCTTATCTCCTTATTTCAGAAATCAGAATCTGAATTCAAGCGGAGAGGTCGGACTCTACAGTTCCTTATAACTGTGACCCTTACCAGTGTAAGCTGCACTCATTTATTTGAATGACTCTGCACGCTCGGGATGGAATTATTTCATCCTTTGTATATTTATCTATTTACCAAAGGGTTGCAAGTAATGCTCATTCTCAGCCATACAGGATTCGGTTGTTGCGCCATATGTCGGTCACGGGCGTACCTAGTATGTACCACTGCATCTCTCCAAAACTTTTGGGTCGACGATGCCTTACGTATTTCCACCGCTGTTGACAGCGTTAAACCATATTCTCCTGACGTACCATTTTCACAGATGGTAAATCTTTTACCTCTCTGTCTTACAGGTAAGTGAGCTAAAGTGGGACAGCATTTGTCCTTTCTCGAACCTAATCAGGTATTTAACTTGCAATTGGAATCAATCTTCGGATCCCCTTCACCTAAAATTTACAATCTTTGTATAGGTGGCTCTACAGCATGTTTTCCCTAATGCCTTATTATCCTCAGAATCTCCTTCAAAAGTGTCTGAGTTTCTTCATCGGTACTGTCCTCACGAATTTACGAATAAATCCGGAGGTCTGGAGACTTTATAATCGTACAAGTCACCTACAAAACATCACACATGAATGTCCGTGGCGGTCTTACCTGAGACTTTATAACATTACTGATCACCTATAAAAACATCTTGCGATATTGTTCGAGGCGGGTCCAGATACCTTTCTTTATTGGCATAAATCAAAATGGAAAGCTATTTGTATGATAGTTTAAAATGCTTTCAAAAAAAAAATACAATAATGTTACAATCTTCCTATATTCGATGAGGAATAAATAAAAATATATACAAAATTGGGTTCCTGAAACTTAACTATGCTGTGATGAATTAATATCATGTTCTTCAACATAAATTTTCTATGCTTCCTAAACCTAAAATTTAAATCGGCTGTGCCTTTCAGCCTCAATTCTATACTAATCAACTTTCTTTCATAGCCAGTTGCCTTTACCTGAACTATGTAAGCAATGCTCAATCGAAGTGATTTGAGCTATTAATTGGCTCTATGCTTTAATGTGTTTGTGCCTATCTGCTATTTGTGCCCGATTTGTTCTGATTTAACAAACAGAACAAAATTTCCGTAATACTTCCATCCATCTGTACGGTTTTTCCACAGATAAGAAATGGCTGGAATCAATCCTTTCCAATTTGCGAGGCGCAAAAGTGCAAAAAAAAATATATATATATATATATAATATAGTATAATATATATATATATATATATATTATATATGTCACTTTGGCATCATCCAGATTACTAATAAATCGGACGACGTCTTCACGGGCTACATTCCGTAAACCTCTAGCATTTAATAGGATTGATTTCTTTGCAGCACTTGATGGATTGACCCTTATCACTTCACTGTCTCTAAACTATCTAAGCTTGATAATCTCGATCGTGGGTTATTAGTGATATAGCTACTTAAGTTAGGTTTTTCAATGCCTTCAAAATGACTGTCAATTTCCTTTTTGTTGAAGTTATCCACCATTTCTTTTAATAAAACACCTTTTAGCCATGGAATTCGACTTTAGGCCTTAACCTAACGTTAAGTTTTTAAATACTCTTTCATTCAATTGAAATGGAACTATCTCATGGCTTTCCTCTACAATGAACAGAATAATTATCTTGATCAGAGAGGTCGGATCCACAGTCGGTTAGGCTGTGACCTCACCCATGTAAGCTATGCTCATTCTCCTCCAAACGGACGAGTGAACTAGCTCGGATAGAATTAATCTTGCTCGGTTATGTACAACGCATTCCGACAATTCTGGATTCTTTCTACCTTTATACTGACACCAAACATAGGGTCATTATTACCTAACAAATGTATACATACGTTTACGTGTATACCTACATACTTAATTATAAATTGTACTTGTTAGATATAAATATTTTTTTTTTTTTTTTAAATAAGCTTGGCACTTTATTTAACTAAAATTTTAATTTTTCTATTTATTAGGCACCTTCATATATAATAATTTATGTATGTAGTATGTTTTTAAAATAAACAAGTAATTTATAAATACAACGTTAACATTAGTTTTCGGCACTTTTGTAAGTAAATTAATATATTGTTTGGCAAATCCTATACTAGTAAATTAATATACTATTCGGCAGTATTTTTATATATAAGTAAATTAATATACTATTTGACATTTTTATATCGGTAATATGTATACCTACATCAGCTAACAATCATATATAAAAATTGACACTGATACTGCGGTTATATTATTAAAATAATAATATTTTAATGGCAATTTCTTTTATGTACGTAAACTGACACTAAATGTTTTAAACAAAATTCTACGTTATATAAATTAATACTGATATATATATATATATTTATATTTATATAAATAATTAATATTTCGGCATTCTGTATAAATTAATACAATGACTCTAATTCTTTATGTTAATACGTTAATAATGTGTTAAATGCCTTCTTTATAAATATAAAAATTAATATTTTATTTCTAGGCAATCTTTTGCAAATAAATTGATATCTTTTATTCGGCAATCTTTAAATAAATTATTACTATATTTTAGGCAATCTTTTGGCGAATAAATTTTACTTGCATTTACCCCTATGCATCCACATATATATAAAGAATTGCCTAAAAGAATTTATTACTATCTTTCAGGCAATCCCCCATATATGCAAATGCACATAAATAACTACAAGTAAGATTTAGCTAAAATTTGTCATAGCTATTTCCTTTTAAAATCTACGTATAACTGAAAGACAGAAAATAGACTATGCTAAGACTACAATCTCTTCTGATTTCACATCAGAGGCCCGTCAATATATTCTGAAAGATAGCAGCTTTTCTAGGTGCAAGACCCTAGAAGACTTTTTAATTCAATTGAAGATTTTTCTCAAACCAGACAAAGCCGAGACAATCTTCTGTCTTTTGAAACAATTCATGAAATTTACAAGGAGACCACATGTAACTCTTACTGAATTCATGTTGGACTTGAAGAATCTCCTTTGGGAATATCAGAAAAAACTCATAGATATCGAGACTTCCTTTGGATTTACTTCTCAACAGATAAATATCTTAATTATGACTAAGATTTTAGAGAGTATGGAAGAGCTCAGAGATCATAGAAGACAGAGAAAAAGTTTTAAAAGTCTTTAATCCAGACTTGAGTTTCGTAGAAATTTTAGAGAAACTCAGCCAGATAGAAGAAAGAAGAAGGAGTCTTGTTCCAAACCAACCATAGAGCAGAACAAGATAGAACAAATACAGCTTAGATGTGTGCAGTACAGGGGACAAATAGCAATTAATTAACAGTGAATGTAGAGAAAAGATAAAAACCTACATCATAACCCCTTCCATGAAGGAACAGAAACATGGAATGGGTTAATAAAAAAAAAATCATTATGAAGCGATATCGAAAAAAAATTTTTTTTTTTTTTTTATAAAAATTAGAAAAACTTGAAAAAAAAAAATAGAAATCAAAAAAGAAAAAAAAAAAATAAAAAAATAAAAATATGAAAAATTTTTTTTTTTTTTTTTTTTTTTTCTTTTTTCTTTTTTTTTTTTTTTTTTTTTTTTTTTTTTTATTTTTGATAGAAGATAATAAATGAAACTTCCACGCCTCGCAGCCTTACACGTCATACACCCATTCTAAATTTTCAGGAAAAAGAACAAGCCTTTCTTCAAATATAAGACTTAATAAGGGAGTAGTTAAGAAACTCTCCAGTAAAGAGATAAAGTCAATGGACTATTGCCTAAAATGTGAATCTTTAGGTCATCATTCCCGAAACTGTGGTTGAAGTACCACATATTGCAAGAGTAGTAGACCAAATTCCCTGCCCGGGGTTCGACGTTTATAAAATTGCAAGAATTGTCCCCTGATGTGATCCCTTAATGAAAAAGAAAAAAAAAACTTTATTGCCATATAATAACCCCACTGATTTTGAATAATGGGGTCAAAAGCCCTTAGCAGTTCGAGATTAAGAGAAAGATCTCAAATACTAGAAAACCAAAACTCTTACTCAAAGAATGAGCGTAGCTATCAAGTAAGAGTCCTAAGAAAACAACCAGAGTTCATCTGATTTCTAATCACCAAGCTGATCCAGAACATGAAGAAATATCTGGAACATGGAAGATGAAGAAGAAGAAGAAACGGAACAGGTTTTTTTGCACCAGATCTCTCTACAAGAGAACCAAATTTTTAGGTTCGCAAAGATTTAAATGAAGTAAAAGGAAACAAAACCAGTAATTAAAGAAATACTTCAAGCTTAAAGAGAGAGGTTCTTATAATAACCTCTAGCTTCTTTGGTGTAGGAATAAAACCCCCAAAAAATTGGGATGTCATTATTTTTTGTCAATATTTTTGACTCCAGCGAAAGGTCAGAACGAGGTTGAAGTTCATAGCCTTCTAGATTTAGGGAGCACAACCTGTTTGATATCGTTGGATAGATTAAAGGAAAATTAGAAAGAGAAGGAAGATGTTAAACATCGTCTCTGTTTAAAGAAGCTAGTTATTATAGTTCAAGCGGGATTGGAAACTCAGATGACCACCCCATAGAGAAAGTTGGATCTACTTTTAAAGACTACCACCAACAGTATTACCCCGTTACCTTTTTAGTTGTAAGACTGGAAGCACTTGGAGCTTGGAATGGAATTTTATTAGTACAAGTCTTTAGCTAACCTTACCTATAAACCATAGACCTTTCCTTCATCACATTTTTAAATCTTTAAGAAAGAGGATAATCGAATAAAAGTTAAATCTTTGCCAAATCTAGGAAGTTACTTTCTCATGAATCAATTTGAAAAGATAACTAAGAAAGATAAAATGATTAATAATCATAGAAAACGATTTCATAGAGTAAATTTCCAATAGAATGATAAGTTTAAATTAACAATTACAGTCGATAATTTGTAAACAGGTAATTAATAAAGGCCTCTATTTGAAAAAGCCTTATACAGAGATGTAATTAATAAAGGCTCCAATTCTTTTGAAAAAGCCTACACAGAGATTAATTAATAAAGGCTCCATTCTTGAAAAGCCTGCACAAAGATTAATTTAATAAAGGCTCATTGGAAAAGCCTACAAAGAGAATTATTACTAAAGGCTCATTTTGAAAAAGCCTACAAAGGAAGAAATAAATAAAAATAATTGAAGAAGCCTAACAAAGATAGAAAAAATAAATAAAAATTAAAAATAAATAAAAAATTCTGTTGTTCTTCAAGAGAACAAAGAAAATTCCAAACTTCCTCACAGTAGGATGGAAGACCTTAATAGCCAGCATGCAAAGAAAATAGAAGTTCAATTGTTAAATAGAAGAAAACAATTGGGGGGGCCCAAAAAAAAAACCACTTGCTCAATCTTTATGGTTAATTTGGAAAGTCAGACCTGAGAGTAAAAAGAGAGATTTGAAACTGGAAAAGAAGTGTTTAATAACACTGGCTTTTCCTTAGGGCCATTATATTTTGCAAACTCTGTATGCCAGTTAAGAAAAACAATGAAGTATATTGAGTTACATTAATTAAGTGACAAACCTTTTATTTAAGAGCGAAATTAAAAACATTAGGGGGAAGTTTTGTCATCCGATTTTTAAAAGTTTAATAAAGAAGAATATTTTTAAATAAAACTTGCCTCAGCTACAGAGAATAAGCATGATGGATCTACTTGTATAGTAACCTGCTCAGAAAATTTTTCAGATAAAACAGCTTTGAAAAAATGCATACAAGAGATTATAACAGTAAATTTAAGTAAAAGAAGAAGCAGCATGTTTCTAATTTACAGAAAACCTGAGCACTTAGAAGAAACTTTTGCGACTTTGTTAATTGGAATACAAGGGAACCGTCATTTGCTTTGGACGAGATGCCAGTCCTGTCTGCTCCTATACAGAAGTTTTATGAAATAGAACTACCCCAGATGGCTCCCAAGATTCATTTTTAGGAAAACACAGTAATCGTCTCCCACATCGCTATTTGGAAGACATCGATAATTTTACCGAGCGCAGCTTAAAGAAAGGATATATTTAAAGCTTGCTATTCGCCACATAGTTCACCTTCTTACTGGTGTGGCCCAAAAAGCAACTCTAATAAACCAAAAGAGTCTGTATTAGGACTATCGTATTTAAAGCTCTTTCAGCGTCCCAGATGCTGAAACCCATTGCCCTCGATTACGAGATTTATTTTTCGTCCCTAGGAGCGTATTTCTAAATAGTACAATTTTTACTAGTTGTGATAATAGACGCTTATCATTTCCCTCGAAGCTCTCGAAGGAATGAAACACAGGAAAATTAATGGACCTCTCCGTACAAGGAAAGGTTATTCTGGTTCCAACCAGATTATTATTTGGGCACCGCAATGCCCCAAGTACCTATGCTAGGACAATGCAAGTTGCGTTGAACCATTTATTAGGACCTATTGCACAAGTGTATTTAGATGATGTCCTAATCATGGGTAAAAATAAGGCAGAACATTTTGAAAACTTAAAGAAAGTTTTTACTGCTTTAAAGAAAGTTTTTACTGCATTTAGAGAAAATAAATTAAGAGTTAAATTGACCAAATGTCATTTTCTACAAACTTCAGTACTATATTTAGGATTAAAAATAGGAAGAGACGGAATTTCACCAGACCAGCGAAAATAGAATCATGACAAGAGTTTTACGTCCCATCCAGCAGACGTTTAAGGAAACACCAATTCATTTACTTAGGATTTTTCAGTTATTCTTCGCTTTTTTTAATTAGTGAACTTTGCACTTAATTCGAAACCATTAGTATAACTAATAAAAAAGAATATTAAGTTTGAGTGGAAGGAAGAACACCAAAAAAAAAGCATTTGAACTCTTAAAGGAGAAATTGGTTGTTCAACCTCAAGTTAACTTTCCCAGATTATTCCAAGCCATTTTTTTAAAGGTACAGACGGCCATGCGACTATGGAATAGGGGGAGTTCTTTATCAATTGTTTTTTAGACGGCAAGGAAAAAAACCGTTATCCTTTTGTGTTCAGCAGTGTAAGAGGCAAGTGAACTCACTATTATTTATATAAAAGCGAATGGTTTGGCTGTTGTCTTCTCACTACAGAAGTTTAAAAATACGGTGTTTGGTTATCCCATCACCATATTAACTGATAATCAACCTCTTTGCTTTATATTTCGTAATAAGCAACAAACGGGTCGGCTAGCCCGCTGGAATTTATTTGTTAATAGTTTTCCAACTATAAAGTATAAGACGGGGAAAACTAACATACCGCCTGATTATTTGAGTAGGCACCCAGCAAAAGAGCTCCAAACGTTTATTTTTTCAAAGGAGAAAAGAAACCAATATTACCAAGAAAAAAAAAAAAAATAAAAAAAAAAAGATTTTATTTTAAACGAAAAGAAACTTTCAAATAGGGAACAAGAAAATTTGCCTAGATTTAAAAAGAATTATTAGGTTAAGGAAACCCTAAAACTTATCCACCATAATTTTCCAATAAGAGAAAAAAGTATTTACTATGCAACTAGAAAGGAACCTTATGTAATACAAGGTACCAGATAGCATTGATCTACTCCAGTTAAGATCATTGCCATTCTTCATTAAATGGACAGTGGGCATGGAGGACAGCACTGAGGACTGAAAAACCGACGTTTTATTATCATAATACATATGTTGTACTTAGAGGAGACTCGAAGGAGAAGAAAAAAAAAAAAAAAAAAAAAAAAGAAAAAAAAAAAAAAAAAAAATAGATACGTTTTTCCTCATCTAAGTAAGTTAGTAAAGAAGTACTGTTCCCGTGCGTGTCCTTGTTGCTTTAAAGTTAAAGCGTCCTAGGCCTCCAAACAGCAGGAAATAAACAGATGCCTCTTCCTTATTACTCCGTTTTCTAGATACATGGTGGAGAGTCATAGGAAAAACTTCCCACATGTTCAGTTTCAGGTGCCAAACACATTCTCGTCTTCAGAGATGTTTTGACACGTTATTGCGAATTAGTTGCCTGTAAATCAAGAACAAGCCAAGAATTTGCTCAAGCGCTTTACAAGAAAGAATAATATGTCGGCATTCGAGCCCAGAAATTTAGCCTCGGATAATTTTGCCCCAGAATTACGTTCAGCTGCCTTCAAAGATGCTATAGCAAAGCTTTGGAGGATAAAAAGGTTAACTATTTCGCCTACAACAAAGTCAAAATGTTAGTAGAAAGATTGAATGCGGATATTGAAAATTTCCTCCGTCATTTTTTTAAAAGAACAATCACAGAGATTGGTCAAAATACTTATCTTTTCCTCAAATAGCAATTAATACATCGTATAATAGATCCATTGGATCATTTCCACATTTTGTCCTGCATGGATATATAAAGAGACTTCCCTACGAGATGCCTGATTAAGTCTCTCCATTTACAAATAAGTCGGAAAATAGAAAATTCATTTCAGACGAGGTAGATGTCGTAGTGGAAAGAATGGAAGCAATAAGAGATTTAGCTAGAGAAAATCTAGAAAAGGAAACAATTAAAGCTATGGAACAGCAACACAAACACATGCCACACAAAGAGCAGTGCAGTGCAGTGCGATTATGTAATAGCAATAGTTTAAGTAGAGTAACGCAAAAGTTCTAAAGTTAGAAATATATTGAAACGAATCAGTCAGAACATTGTTGATAAGACGAAAAGATCCAAAATTAGCCTTATTTTTTTTTGAGCACCTTTTCATGTTTTTTTTTTTTTTAAAAATTCAACCCCCGGGAACGGAAAATTTATTTCCCGGTTCACCGGGAATAATTAAAGTAATTTCCAGTAGAAAGATTACAGGCGAATCTCATTTTACTTTTGATAGTATGATGAGATTTGGAATCCAGATGCAATTCAAGAAACATTGGATTCCCCGAAAGTTACAACAGAAAGAACAAGTATGGAACCTGAAGAAGTAGATCGACAGGTAGATGATCAAGAAACTCCAACCACTTCTTCGTGGATTCCTCCTAATTTTTATGATGAACAAGATGTTCCACCAGAGGATTCACCACAAGAACAACAGAATCCTGTAGAAGAAACACAAACTTCTTGTAACCAAATAATACCTGATACTCCTCAAGGAAGTAGATTGATGAATTCTACTCCCCAAACAAGAACTCAAGTAAGAGGATATAGACCGTCTCTATCACCAATCAGACAAGAGGATTCATATATTTCAGATAGTTCTGAACATGAGAACATGCCTGTAAATGCAGAAGATTAATAGTCGTTACTAGTACGAGGATCTGCTTTGGGTAACACCACTTACAGATTGGAACTGTAGGGGAAAACTGTGCCAAGTTCTGAAGCACTTCCCAAAGATGATGAGGTAACACCTCCAGAAGATTTTATGGATTTATCAACATCTGAAGGCACAAGAGATGATAGAAAAGAAGATCCGTCTTATAGACCTCACCAGCAATTCAGAGGTCCGAGGGATGTGGAACAGAGAGTTACAAGAAGTCAAACAAGACAAAGAGAGCATGAATCTTTTCAATCTCTACCACCAAGAACGGAAGAAGCAACAAAGGAGTCATCTGAAACAGAATTACAAAGACCTCCAATTGTTTTGCCATTAGAGATGACTAGAAGAGGAAATAGACTTTACTATTTGATTCCTAAGAGTTAAAATCTGCTTAGCATTGTTAAAAAATTTTGGAAATAAGTATTTTTATTTTATTTATTTGTGTTCATTAACCTTTAGGTTTAAGTTTTTATATTTCCTATTACAATACACAAAATACACAATTTTACCCTTTTCTATTCTTAATCTTTTAAGTATAAGTTTTCATATTTTTTATTGTGCTCCGTTACTAATTCGGAAAAAAAAATTTATTTTGCCCCAGGCGCCATTCTTTTCTTTTTGAAACTAAAAAAAAACATAAAAAAATAGGAAAAATTTTATTTTTTTACGAAAACTTTTTTTTTTTTATATTAAACTTTTTTTTTATTTATTATTATTCATTATTTTTGAATATTTAAAAAAGAAAAAATAAAATAAAAATGAAAATTTCGGCTTATTCTTGGAAGATTATAAATGTTTAATAAGGTTGCTTTTATTAATAGAAAAATTTAAATCCTATTGTAGTTTAATTTTAATTTCAAATTATCCTTATGCTATAATTAGCTTTGATTAATATTAATTAGCCTTTATTAATATTAATTAGTCTCATGCTATATAATCAGAATTTTTAATTATTATTAAGAATCTTTTAATTTTTTAATTTTCATGATAATCAGAATGCTACAATTTTTAAGTTTTACTTAAAAGCTTCTTTTAATTTAATTTTCATTTTTAATTATAGTCAGAATGTTGAAGATTACTTATCTTTTAGTTTTTATTATCCAAGATCCAATAAACTTGATTTCATTGATGAAGATCATTTATTTTAATTATTTGATCATTTAATTAAAATTTATTATTCAGAACATATCAAACTTGATCAATTTTAAAATTTTAAAATTACCATGAATTGTTGATATAATCATAGCCTAACTTTAAAAAAGAGATTTAATTACTTTTAATACAATTATTTTACTTTTAATAAACGGCGACCTCATTTATTAAATCGAAGTAATAATCATTTCAGACTAAAATGAAAATGTTACGTCCAGTTTTTGCATTACTTCTTTTACCTGCAGTCTTATCCATCTCCACTAACATTAATGAAGAAACAAGAGTACTGCCAGGTATCATTTTGTATCACTCCGGTGAAGTAAATTTCATCGAAGGTTATCTTGACTTAATTGTATTTTTAGAATGCCCATCAGAAATTAAAACTACTATTTTTAGAACCACTAAAATGATAGATACTTTAAAAGATAAATTTTTGCCTGCGTTTAATGATAATTTTATTAATATTTCTATAAATCAAAGAGCGCATAAATGGGAATTTCAACTCATTAAAATTAGAACTAAAGTAATATCCCTTAAATTAGCTGAAATTAAAAGTTTACCATGGATTCACTCCCAAACAAGATACAAAAGAGCTGCTTTCGAATTGGGAGGAGATATACTTAATATTTTATTTGGTACCGCTACTGATAAACAAATTAAATTTTTGAGAAAAAAGATAAATATATTAGGT
>JABUQX010000734.1:32500-34969 GCA_015478945.1 Trachelipus rathkii | reverse complement strand
ATGTCAAAAGTCCCTAAAAATAGAGGACAGAGCTTAATCTACCAAGATCAGAAAATTAAACTGGAATAAAAGTCCGAAAGGCATCATACTACTGCTTTATCTAAATAGTAAAGTGTTATGCTTAATAATAATAAATATGATAGAATATAAGAGTAACTTATAGATATACTCAGTAATTGAACAAGTAATAAATTTATCGCTCAAATTTTAAAATGAATTTATTGAGTATTACCAGATATAATTTAATAAGATTGTAATCATTTCAACCAGGTATTATATCATTCATCAGTAGAGTAGTACATCATCCTACACTACTAATACGTAGACATCATATCACGGTACATATCTATTTGACTAATTATAATTCATTTTATATTAGTTGCGTCTTTAAATTTATAATAATTAATAATACTTTTATTCAAATTTAAACTCTAATTACTTTAAATGGAAGTACATAATAGTATTGGATTATTACCTATATTATAAAAGCGAAATAGAATTAATCAACAGACTCACTTAATAGCATCATACACTAATGCTATATACATGAGACACGCTTATGTAACTTAGAAGAGTGATTATGTAATCTTTATACTTACTTATCTATATATATATTGGTGCATATAGCTTACTCAGAAATGTCACATATTATACTTACCACGACATTCAGGCGTTTACTTTAGAACCTAGCATATTATGACTACTACACATAATGTGTGAATCTGAGATTAAATTGCATAGAGAAGCCTTTAGATAGGGCAAATGTCACGACTATTAAAAAGACTATTAGTCAAATGTATAAGGTCATAGATGAACGGAATATATATGTCAACAAGTTAGCTTGCATATAGGTGTATTGAGCATGGTATAAGTTTATATAGTAAAAGGAATAATCAGATGTGACTAGTACTTGATAAATAATTGGAGGTCGAATAGTTTATGGGATGAAAGGTCTTAGTTTGAATGTAGTAAGTGGCTGAGTTAAATCATCGAGTCCTATTACACTGAACATTCTACGGGTAGTGAAGAGAGCGAATAAACTTACAGGAGATAGAGAAAAAATACCTATAACAAAAAAAAAAAAATGAATCTTGAAATGGATCTCCCTCCCAGATTTTAGTAAAGAACTTTAATGGAGAAGAAGATATTGATGAGTGGATCATAAAGGTTTAACCCCCTATAAAAGATTTGAATATTCATTTTAAAATGTCAAAGAGACAGATTAATCTTCGCCTTATGTTTTTACGATAGAGAAAGGCAATTGACACGCAATAAATTTAATAAGCATTGAACTAATTACTCCACTAAATGGAAAATCTTGAAGATATGCAGGCAAAAAGATTCTAAAGGAACAAACATAACGTTATAAGGAAAATGGAAAAGTGATAATGGATAAGAGCATGTTCCAGCTGAATAAACACACTAATATTTCGATTATCATAAGTATTCATCCTTATGACGAGGCACTAGATTGCTACGAGCCACATCTATTCATACTCCGTGTCCTCCCAAAACGCTCAGTCTAGAGACGAAAAAAGTAGTAAAAAACTACCTCTACGAGACAGTTACTGAAAAAGGACGTTGGTCTTAGCAGGCAAAAGATAAAGTTCATTTAACGAAAGAGAGCTTTAAAGAAGAAAAACTCGTGAGCACAAGATGATGGACATCGAGTCGTCTGTTGCCAAGCAGAGTAAAGAGAGAAGAAGAGGCTTAAAATGGGACTTCCAGTTAAAAGATATTGATGATCTCAAATGCGCGCTTACTGCCTATGATGAATCGAAAAAAAGAGAGAGAAAGGATACACCTATTATGAGCCACATTGAAATGATCGACCAGGAGTGTGAAGACATAGACTTCCATGAATCTCTTTCTCACAAGAAAAATGAAGGCTACAAATGTCGGCTTGTAAATGATAAATGAGATATCTACACCGATAGAAGCATCGTGGATAGTGTGGTCTAAACCTGGCAACATCATCTCTAAATGGTCACAAAAGCATTCAGTTGAGGACAGTAGCAACCTTATCGAAACTCGTAAAAGAGAGCAGCATGGAGAGAGATATGTACTGATAATTTTGCATACTCTCTCATCTTGACATAAACACCAGTGAAGGTTAATTAACTCTTCACAAGTAAAGAAAAACACTCACTAAAGAAATATTGATATTTTGCGATTTAACTACATAAGCTAATCGTTTCAGCGAGAGAGAACCAGATAATTGGTTTCTGTTGATATAAAAAGAGGCGCCTAAAGATTCTCCCGTGTCGATCAGCCGGGTGAGAGAAAGAGAGATACTAAATTTTTTAAAGGGTATAAGGCATTTCCTTTTTTTGAAGCTTAGATTGGTGAAGAAAATTTGTATCTTTAGATCAGAAGTGATTGGGGAGCGTAGAGTTGTGGTGTTAGAGAGAGTAGTATTTTAGGAAGCTGTACTGCTCACTACCGACCTATTTATAAAGATAGGAGCAG
>JABUQX010000734.1:0-7500 GCA_015478945.1 Trachelipus rathkii | reverse complement strand
ACGAGGCGTCGTAAATGTAGTACGTGATATAATCTCCCGCGAGCACCTGCCCTGCGATACCTATAGAAAAGAGATAAAGCACAAAACATCGCGCGCAACGAATAGAGGTAATGAACTGGAAAGTGCAGACGTTATAAGACTTTGCTTATGACTCAGACCCTACCAAAAGCCGGGTGAAACCAAGCCCCCCGATATGAGAGCAGTACTCCATACAAGAAGAATGAGGCCCTTATATAGCTGGGTAACTGAGAAGAGAAAAAGTTCGCAGCCCTAAAACACGAACTCCCAGTTTCTTCTGAGGTCGTCATAGCAACCCCGTTTGTGATGTGAGGTTTCTAAGACATTTTTTTGTTTATGTTAAGACCAAGGATGTTTATATTGTCAACAGGAGAGACGAGAGAACAGTCGAAAGAGTAGGAAGTTAGAAGGTAGTTCTTAGAGAGGTAAATTGTAGAAGTTGATTTTAAAGAATTGAACTTCACAAGGTTGAGATGACCCCACAAGAAAATTCTTCCAGAGCGAGAATAGAATCGGAGAGATTAAGACGAGAGGCAATTCTAGAAGTAAAAGAGGGAGCAGAATTGAAATAAGTTGAAGAATGAAGGGTCGAGTCATCGGCATACGAGTTGAATAGAGTTAGATGTGCAGCTGAGAAGATCTCATTAATGAAAAATAGGAATAAAGTAGGAGATAAGACAGAACCCCGGAGGAACACAACTATTGATAGAAAAAGAAGAAGTCGCCCCATCAACCACTGGCCGATATTGAGCGATTGAAAGAAAAGAGGCAGCGAGCGTGCCATACCCGGTCAAATGCCTTGGTTATGTCAAAAGCGCCACCACGCAGCTCCCCGTAGTTCTGAGGCTGAAAAAACCATAAGTCAGGTAGTACTAAGTTATCCCAATAGACTCGAGCGCCCGAAAGCCGTACTGGCGATCGGAAAGACGTGTGAGATTCAGATGATCTAAGAAATGAGAGTTGAGAAGGGTTTCAAAGATCTTAGATAGAATACAACGTGAGAGCTATAGGGCGATATTAGAAGGACTCAGACGAGACTTCCTTTTTTTTCGAAATAGTTTGACATGTGACGTGCTTCAACACTGAGGAAGTATTAGTATTAGACATAGAGAAATATAGTTGAACGAGGGGCTGGGTCAGCACGAGATGGCACACTCCCTCAAAATCGCGGAGGAGATGCCATCCGGGCCACCCCCTTCCTAACGTTTCATAGATTTCAGAGCCAGCACCGATCAAATGTAATCACAGCAAAGCATAGGACACCTGAGAAGAGGAGGAGGAGGAGGAGAATGCCAGAATCGTCCAGGGGTGAGTTAGAGGAAAATAGGAGGGCGAAGAGATTGGCCTCAGTTGGAGAATTAGCAATAGAACCATCAGATCGAATAAAAGAGAAAGACAGATTTAGCAGAATTGTTAGAATGCTTTTGGCAAGGCCAGAAAGATTATCAGTAGGAGAATCAAGGGGGTTTAGCGCACTTTCGTTGATGAAAGCGCCGCTTGGTTCGACGAAAAGATATCCCGAACATTTCTACTGAATGAAAAGTAAGAGTGATAGAGAACGAGAATTTTCCCCCCCGATCGACTGTCCTAGCCTGAATGGCCAGAGAGCAAGCACGATCGAACCATGGAGTATGAGAGAGAAAGATTTAGTCGAAGAAGGAATGAGACCTGCTCATCCCATCAACGATTACAGCTCTCACCTTATCGGCAGAGCCGAAGCGTCAACAGAGTCAAAGCAGTCATTCCAAATAAGCTAGTGTAGAAGCGACGCAAGGCAACCCAATCGCCCATCAACAGTGCCAGAAAAAACGCATAGGGCCAGTATGATCTGTTTAGAGAAAGTATTAAATTAAGAGATATAAGGTTTTGGTCAGATTTACCGATAGGAGCGAAAGTGGCGTGTGTATTTAAAGAGAGAAGGACTAGTGAAAACATAGGGTCAAGTGTGTTCAAGAACTTTTTGGGAGATCCCGGGATGTGTGGGTTTCTTTAATTAGTTGTCCAGATCGTGGAATGGCTGAATGATCGGCCTCCTCCCCACCTAAAGCAGTATGAGAGGACCCCAACCCATTCAGTGTTTGTGTACATGAAATCCCCTAAATAGAAGACCTCAAATTTGGATGAGAAGAGATAACAGTCTCGTGGAAAGTTGTATCAAATTCAGAAAGTAGTGAAGTCTGGTCTCAGAAAGTAGTAGCAGGTCACAGAAAGTAGTGAAGTCGTGTATCAGAAAGTAGTGAAGTCTGTTCTCAGAACGTAGTGAAGTCTGGTCTCAGAAAGTAGTGAAGTGAAGTCTAATGTAGTGAATGACTGAAGTCTGGTCAACAGGGACAGTATGAGTGCGTCTGAACGCAAACTCTCCCATATCCTCCACCCTCATGCTTCAATTTTTGCAGAATTAATGGCTATAATGATTGCCCCTTCTCGAATTCTATTCCTTAAACAAGACCACTCTTATGTCATTTATTCAAGATCGCTCGCGCGGCTCCAAGGAGCTTAAAACCCTTATTCTAAAAACACAATGGTATCGTGCACAACAAATTTCTTCGGCTGCTCCACTCCCGTAAGAAACAATCTTCTATGTGCGAACCCCCTCTCATGGTAGGGGAACTAACAATGAAATCGCCTGATGGAGATGCCAAAAGTCCTCTTCTTCTTTTAGGAAGCTGTTCAGTACCTCCTGGATTGCCATTCCGATAGGCCACCTCCCATCAAACCTGAATGCTATCCTGCTCTCCGACAAAGCTTTATAAACTAAATATAAAGCCGAGCATTGATGAGTGGTCTTCCTCCCACAAACGCTTACACGAGGATTGATACTGCCGCCTCCATATTGGCCACACCAATATCACTCACAGGCACTATATGGTCACAAGATCCTAACATCTGCAAATTTTGCCGTCGCCATAGCTCGCAATCTGTTACGTTATATCTTCAATTGATATGTCCCAACGGAACCCCCATTGGCCTGTCATTTCCTACTTGATGATCCATAACACCTTTAAAAATTATCCCATATCTTATCTGAATCTTCCCACCTTTAGCAATAACTCTATTTTCTTGTATCTCCAAGAAGTGAATATTCTTTACAACATATGATTTTTTTTTGTAATATAGACTAGTTTATAACTAATGGATATAATTTTATAGTTTTTATATTATTTTTGACTGAATAGGTCATTTCGCCATCATAGTTTTCTTGACATTTAAATATGTAATGTGCCAGACCCTCCACCCATTGGAGATGGATTATTTTAACCCAGTGTGGCCGCTTCTTTGCGAGCTTGTGTGGTCCCTGTAATTTGACTAAAAAAGGTACAGATAACAAAGTATCCGAAACCATAATTAGAGGAAGATTCTCAATATCGTCTCTTCTATCATTTATTATTCCTTGACGCATTGTCTGCAGGATATTAATACTCTCTTCAGAGTTATTACGAGAGGATGACAAAAAAGTGCTTGCCGATTATCATAATGATATCTTTAAATGATTGGAGTACAATGATACAATTGGTTAGAATAAAATTGTCTTGATGGGAAGACATTTATTTTATCATCAGAGCAGCCATACTGGCAGAGAGATTCATCGAGTTCTTGCAACCTTAACATAATTTCAGAGTAACGTCATGTATTACTGAAAGTTAGCGAACTTTAATTTGGCCTGTATTTATTGTTCTTACTACGGAGCCGTGGTCGAGTGATTAAAGTGATGCAAAACAAAGCATTGACCTTTATATGGAGAGAACTTCGCTGACTCTTGTTTTGACATGTCACAACGATTTCTAATGTTGATGAGCGACGGAGTTGGTGTTGTTCACTCAAAGAAAGAAACAGAATTTTCTCTATATTGGCACCAGCATCTCTCATTTGAGATAGTTCCTTTCGCCAAATTCATGAAATACGTCACTGATATATTCACCTGTATGAGGTTAGTGAGAGGTTCAGAGCACAACACAAAATTTGGCTTCTGAAATAATTGTCAATGGTATGACTACTCAGAGAAAAGAAACTCCTGATTGAGAATCTAACCATTCGTCGTGGAGAAAGCTAACTTGGATGATTATTTGATAAAGGTTATTAATTCTGAAACTTATTTTAACTCTATCATACATTTTCTTTCAAATAATATCTCTGTAATATTTCCTTTGAAGTAGTGTGTTGAAGAGACCGACACTTTCGTTAGCCGTAAAAAACCAAGAATTTCAACGTGACGAAAGAGATCATCGTACTATAATTTCTGTAAATTTACTATATCTATCCTTTATGATTTTTCGTTTCATTTTCCCATATATTCGTATTTTATATTAGTTTTAGAGATCTGCTTCGTTCTTAAAGCTGGAATGGGATCCTTTACCCTTTTACTCATTTTCCTTTTCTACATTTTCCTTGTGTTGGTCGCTTAGATATCTTAGCTCGGACGCCTTCATCCTTTCCGAAGAATGATCGATTGCAATGTGTACGGTTTGCGTTGGTCATGGTAAACAATATCGAATAATCCCAAACCACACTGGTAAGGATGCCATTGCCGAATGCTTCAACAGTTATTTCGAGCGAATATAACACAACAAATACAAACTATCGTATTAATATTGCCTAGAGTTTCGATTGCGACTCAAATACTGTCACTACCTTCAACGGCTTAGGCAACTCTTCTAAGCAATTTTCTCACAAAAAGTTGCCTAAATTTCTAACAAGTTCCATCAGAACATTTTCTAATCGCATTCCGAGTTTCCGATGCGAATGCAAATGATTTACAGTATTTTTAATATTTGCGAATGCGAAAGTCAATGCGAATATTTAAAAACATGCGATTATATATATATATATATATATAATATAAATATATATATATTATATAATATATTATATATATATATATATATATATATATATATATTATATTATATATTATATTATATATTAATATACGGTATATATATATATATATATAATTTATATATATATATATATATATATATATATATTATATATAATATAAATATAATATATATATATATATATATTTATATATATACATATATATATAATATATATAGTATATATATATATTAATATAATATATATAGTTATATTATATATATATATATATATATAATATATATCTATATATGTATAGGTACCATGGATGGGCAGCATGGATGTGTATGGGTGTGGTGTGGGTGTGTACCGTGTCTGGATTATTCTTTTTCACCTTTCCTCAAGAAAAAAAATAGTCGCTGGAATTGTACAGTTACAACATTTAGCTTTTCTTGTGATTTACAAAATTAAAGATATCGTACAGAATAGTTAAACGCAACAAGTTTATAAGTAGATTATGTGAAAATAGATAACAGGGAGTGCTTTGCAGGGCTATTACCAGTAGGAGATTACATGTAAGATGAGCATAGCTAATTAAGTCATGAGTCAGAGAGTATGCATAGTAGAAATGAGACTGTTAGAAAAGAAAAGTTCACAGAACCTCTCAAAGGAGAGAGTATGTATTGAAGACCTCAAAAGATTCAGTCTCCGGCTGTAATTCATGAAATAGAACCAACGCACAAATTTGATTGATAGAACGAAACCTCTAAGATATCAAACCAATTTGAAAGAGGAGGCAGTAGTGATCACTCAGAATAGTGACGGATACTCTCTGCGCAGGAACACGCGAACGAATATCAACGACCCCAAACAACTGAACGGTGGCGGTGAACAAATTCTGAGATGCTCTGCAGACAAACACCCAACCGTCTAGAAGCTCGTTAAAAGAGAAGCAGATGGAACTTTCACAATTAGGTCACAGAAAATAAACAACCAATTAATATTAAAGGACAGACGAAGGTTTGAATTATGTGTTTTCAAAAGATGTATAGCTGTGTAAAGATTATGTGGAGTGGAAAGATGAAGGAACTGAGTTTTGAGTAATTGAAAGCAGCCTTGATCTCAATGCCCCAAAGAAATTCGAGAAAATCAGTGCTAGTTGATCCGAGGTGCCCCCTTCTTGGAGCTAATGTTGTGAAAGGAGTCTATCAAAATGACGGAGTAATAAAGGAAGCGTACGGCATGGATGATATGTGATGAGTAATAGAATAGTCTTTAAAAAGTGAAAGAGTTAGGATAACTAAACTATGAATTTCCACGCTATTTATAGTCGAAGGATGAGCGTGCATCACCAAAAGACCGAAGGAAAGAGATCAAGAAACAGAAAGACTACAAAGAATGAGTCCTAGTAAAAGTCTTCTACGAAAGCCCGTACTGGCAATCACGAGATAAGATTGGAAGATTGGAGTGTTCTTCAAACTTCTTGCTAGGATAAATCGTAAACTATATAAAGAACAGAAGCTAGAGAGATTTGGTGGCGATGGTTGGAAGGTTGAGATTTGTTCCTTCTTTTGTACAGAAGCACCTTTCCAGCAAGAAGGAAGGCCAAAGTAGAAAGGCAGGAACGGAATAATTTAACCAGCAGAGATGCAAGCTTGAAGCACAAGTTTAGAGAACGTATTAGGAGAATACATCAGAACCGTAAGGCCTTTTTTTAAGCTCAGAGAAAAAGAAGAATATTACCTTTAGAAGAAATTACAATATTGGCTTAAATGTTGGAGGGAGATGGAAAAGGAGGAATAACTCTGGAAGCGTCTATAATGGAATCAGAGGTAAACGTTTGAGCAAAGAGTTCAACAATTGAAGATAAGCGGCAGTTATGTTGACGGAAAATAATAAAGAAGGGAAAGAGGAAGCAAAGCTAAGAATTAACATTTTTTTAAAAATCCCAGAAAGAGCTGAGAAAAAGGAACAAGAAAGATTGTTTGCATTTTCTATGAAGAAAAGAGGTTTTAAGGGTTCGAAACGTTCATTTTTTGTCATTCCGGGATGAAATGTGTAAATAAATGAGTTTCTAGAATTTGAAAAGTACATATCCTAAAGCGGTCCATGTGCTAGTAGCACGAGCACAGCAGGAGTAAACGAGAGCTAGGTTTTTTGAAGCAGAGTTAAACCAAGTTATCTAGGTTTAGCTTGAAGTAAAGATCAGAGTTGCACCCCTCCATGCCGAGAATGAGGTTTAGAGGAGAGAGGTGATTTTCAAGAAAATGAAATTAGATGTTAACCAGAAGGTTGCAGAAATTTATGAAGAAAGGAAACCGTACATCAAAACAGGCCGGCAATTCCGTGAAGCCATCAACTCCATCACCGGAGGCCATCAATGGCCTTTAATGGTGATGAGGAGCCACCCCTATAGCTTCTCCGGGACTAATCGCGTGGATGTATTTTATACTTTTTTTCTTTTTAAAGACCGTAAGGTGTCTGTAATCTGTATTTTTGGGTGCTATAAGGGAGAGCTTTACTCCCAGGTAAGAAGATGTGGTATGAGCGCCAAAAAGGGAAACCTGGGCATGGAAGTGCCATGGTATGTTACTCTAAGAGTCCATATATGCCAAGTGGTGGTAATCTCATCGCCTTTCAGAGCGCTACTCCTTATCTCTCGGG
>JABUQX010000733.1:22500-43808 GCA_015478945.1 Trachelipus rathkii | reverse complement strand
GGTTTATTAAATTTTTTCGAATAATAGATACAGAAAATTCAACTCTTCTTGCTTTGTATGTAACATCAAGTCCATATTGTCGGTGATAATAAGGTGATTAAAAGGTCTTCGATGATATGTAAGAGCACGAATATACTTCTTTTTCAAGTCTGCCAAGTGTTGTTTTCTTCTTCTTGAAAAGTAATTTCACCTACATATATTTTTTCACAGGATGAACAAGGTATTTGATATACGCAGCTGACAGAAACATTTTCTTTACATTTAGGGGGTCTAAAAGTATTTTTTAGAGAAATAAGATTGGAAAGGATAATTTAGGCAAAATTTTTTAATATTATGTAGTGGGAAATGAGGTATGGGTAGAAAAGAAGAATTTTTTGTTTTTGGAGGATTGGAGCCATAATAACTCCTTATAGCTTTTTTGTACGCTTGATCAATAATGTGATTGGGATATAATAAGGTGGTAAAAGTTTTATGTAAATAATTTGTTTCGTTTTTCAGTAAAGGTGGGAAACAAATGCGGAAAGCACGTAGATATAGAGAAGAAAGTATGCCAATTTTTGTATTTTTGGAGTGATGAGAAAACCAATGAATATAATTAGGATCAAGCGTACAAAAAAGCTATAAGGAGTTATTATAGCTCCAATCCTCCAAAAACAAAAAAATCTTCTTTTCTACCCATACCTCATTTCCCACTACATAATATTAAAAAAATTTTGCCTAAAAATATTACTCTTATCCCTTCCAATCATTTCTCTAAAAATATACTTTTAGACCCCCTAAATGTAAAGAAAATGTTTTGTCAAGCTGCGTATATCAAATACCTTGTACATCCGTGGAAAAAAAAATATGTAAAAAGGAGAAACTATGGACTTTTCAAGAAAAGAAAAACAACACTTTGCAGACTTAGAAAAAGACAGTATTAATTCAGCTCTTACATATCATATAGAAGATCCTTTAATCACCTTATTATCACCGACAATATGGAAAACATTAGAAATGTTACCAATACAAAATGCAAGAAGAATCCTGGAATCATTCTGAATCTATAATCGAACAATTTAATAAACAAGCCTTGGTTGAGTTAAAAATTAGACCATTACAAAATGAATTATGAAGTCTTCAAAAACTTCCAAAAAATCTCTGAAGAAGAAACCAAACTAACAATAGTGCTTTCTACGTGCGAGTTTTCAGATGTGTTGTTCCTTTGCCTGAAGAGGTCTCCTCGATGGAGACGAGCTCGCAACTTTGTAAATTTTTAATTATTTTTTTTAAATTTTTTTGTGAAGAACTTTTTAATCCAATATGTGTCTTTTTAGTTTTTGTCTAACTAAACAAATGAAAAAAAATTTAATCCAAGGGCTTTACTTTCTATATAATAAATACGCGTTAAATAGTTTATCTTCATATATATTAAATATATAATATATTATATATATATATGATATATAATTAAATATAATATAGTATATATATATATATATATAATATTATATATAATAAATAAATATATATATATAATATATATATATATATATATATATATATATATAATATTAATATATAAATATATAATATATAAGTATATAATATATATATATATGATATATAAAATATATAATATTATATATATATATATATAATAATATATATATAAATATATAATATATATATATTATATAATATATACTACTATATATACTATATATATTATATATATATATATATATAATATATATATAAAATATATATATATATATATATATATATTTATAAATTAATATATATATAATTCTCTCTTCTCTAACAACCAACCACTAATGGTCTGATCTACCTTTTCGTCTTCCTTCTCCTATACTACCCCACCGCCTCCAACTACATCGTCTTCCCCTTGTAACGAATCTTCTCCTTAAACCCTTCACTTATATATAATATAAAAATATATATATATATATATGATATATATATATATAATAAATATACATATATATATTATATATAATTTATTTTAATTTTAATAAAATATTTTATAATATATATATATATATATATATATATATATATAAATATTTATATATGTATATATATATACTGTTATATAATATATATATATTTATATATATATATATATATGTCGTTATACCCTTTAATTATTTATATATATATATATATATATATATATATATATATATATATATATATATATATATATATATATATATATATATATATATATATATATAATATATCTTTAATATAAAACATATTTTTTTGATATATATATATATATATTAATTATATTATATATATATATATATATATCTATTGTAAATTGTCTTTCTACATACTTTATTTTTTTTTTCACAACTTCCGGCTATATTATTGTCTCTCTGTATGATGCTTTTATATATATAATACTTTTATTTTTAAAACTCTCTTACTGATTGCACGTATAAGTTACTAGATGCTGAGAGTTGAATCTGCGCCCTTTTTATACTCAGCAATATCCCTCACCCTTCTCCCAAATCCCCTCCTTTTAGTTAAAAAAAGAACTAATTTTTTGTGTTCTTTGTCTTCCTTTCTTAGTATTCAGAGAACAAAGCACACCAGATGTTCATGTAACTTATCCTTTTCTTTTGTATTGAGTGCACAAGATTTTTTTCTGTTTAGTTAATAATTGTAAAATAAAAAAGAAAATGTTTCTTTGTTCTTAGACATTTTCCCCTTCAAGAAATGTGTCATGTAATATAATTCCTTTGTACGAGAAAGTCTTCACACAAAGGGAATAAGCTTGCATCTGTTATTTTTCATTCTCCCCTAAAACAGTAATTATCTCTTTTTCTAAAGTCTTTGCGTGTCTTGGATCACAGGCTTTGTTCTTTACGTCATAATTTAAACTTCACATCTTAAAAACTAATTAGTTTTAAAAGAAAGAGAATTCATTTCTTTCTTTGTTTTTTATCAATAGCTTACCATAATATTCCTACGTCATTTTTGTGTCTTGGCTCGCAGGTGTTGTACCCAAAAAGCTTTGTTTTTTACGATATAATTTACACTTGACATCTTAAACGATAATTAGTTTTAAAAACAAAGAGTCTTCATTTCTCTCTTTGTCTATAGCTTACCCTTCTACCTCCCTTTCTATCCCCTCTTTTTACCCCTCTTTTTACCCCCTTCCCTATCTCCC
The DNA here is from genome assembly GCA_015478945.1 of Trachelipus rathkii. Taxonomy (NCBI): domain Eukaryota; kingdom Metazoa; phylum Arthropoda; class Malacostraca; order Isopoda; family Trachelipodidae; genus Trachelipus; species Trachelipus rathkii. The sequence goes on along the minus strand of JABUQX010000733.1, from coordinate 40,624 downwards.
CCTCTCTCTTTCATTTACCAACAGTTAGATGCGAGCGCTTGTTAGGCACAGACGGGATGCTCTAGCGAGCTCTGACGAAGGGCGGAGCTTGCCCAAAGACGATGAAATTTAGGTACGCATGTATGTGCGGGCGCGTGCGTGTATCTTTCCATGCTTGTACGTACGTAAACTCGTATATATATATATATATTATATTAATATAATTTATATATATTATATATATATATAATATATATATATAATATTATATATATATAATATATTAATTATATATATATATTATATATTTATATATATATATATATATAACATATATATATATATATATATATATATATATATATAATATATATATATATTATATATATATATATATATATATATATATACGCGTGCGGCGTGTGCCATGTGCTGTGAAAAATGTGGCGTGTGCGTGGCGTGGCGTGTCGTGTGCGTGTGCGTGTGCGTGTATATTTTCCCTTGCATGAACGTATTTTCTAAGCATTACGTGTATATATATATATTATATACTAATATAATAAATATATTATATATATATAATATATAACTATATATATTATTATAATATTTATATTATATTACATATATATATATATAATATATATATATATATATTATTTGAAAGCTGGAAAATGTAATGTTTTCTTACCACCTGTAGTACAAGGTAAAAGAAGACTCATTCCATCGGGTTGCGCAGATACATCAATAGTATAGGTGAATACGACAACCGGAAGATCTTTTTCTTTATCAAAATAACATTTTTCCGAGTGGATTGGTATTGTTTTATTTTCATTTAAAAGAGTACTCGGGATGTATTACAATTAACAACTATTCTACATGTACTTTCCTAAATTTATAAAAATATAGAAAGCAATTTATTTTGCCCTAATCAGAAGAAAAGAAAAATTTTATTATATTATTATCTTGATATTTCAATTTTGTCATATTCAAATATAAAAAAAGATTTTATTAGAAATGTTTAAAAATTTAATTACAAAATTAATAAATAAAGAAATTAAGTATTTCTAACAACAAATATAAATATTTTTCATTTAATTCTAAATAAAACTAAAATGTAATGCTTTAAATCATGATTAATTTACCCTGTCTTTTTCAATAAATGCGAATGCCAAAATACACACAGCCCCCCCGAGAAAATCTACATCAATTTCAGAAGCTTCATAAAACTTTTCATATACAAAGATTGGTCTTTTCCTTAAGCTCATATTACATTCGTGAAACACAATACCAATTTGATCTTTATCCCAACGAGGGGTAATTTCTATCTGAAAAATAAGTAGAAAATGTTATAAAATAATTTCCTAAGAATAATTAGTCTCATCGTGGTGATTAAAATAAATAATATTTAATTTCACGCTTTATGAATTTGAGATGTGATTAGTGATTCAGCAGTGCAATTATAGTTGTTTATAAGTCAGAAGATGGTCAAACGTTCCTACGGCTCATAAGCAACAGACAACATGAACATTCATCATTTTATTTAAAGATCTTCAGTGCCCCTTTTCTTAACCTTTCGCACGGTCACAACATTAATAAAAGTTTCATTTATTCAGAAGTGCATTCTTATATATATATATATATATATTATATATATAATATATATATTATATATATAATATATATATAGATAATATAATATATAATATATATTATCTATATATATATATATAAGATATATATATATATAATATATATTATATATATAGACTTTTTCTCTCTCCTGCTGGTTCAACCTGAGCCCTCACTGTTGGCATGGAAAGTGTTTGACCACTGATCACGATGAGCTAAAAAGTAAATCCAGCCATGCTTCATGAGGATTCATTTAGCAGTCCAAGTGGTCAAACACTCTGCTATTACCACAACGAGGGGTCGTGCCTCGAAACCCACCAGGAGAGAGTAAAACGTTTCTATACAAACTCGAACTGTGAGTGTGCTAAGCAGTTGTAAAAATTGTTATAATATAGTATATAATAATATATATATATATATATATAGATATATATAATTAATATTATATAATATAAATACTATATATATATATAATATATATATATATAATATATATATATATATAAATATATATATTATATATATATATATATATATATATATATATATATATATATATAATATATAATTTCATATAAACAAACCCCAGAAAGCTTTCCCCTGTCAGTTGGTCCAGGCGTCTTCTCCTTCTGCCCGAAACTCACTACCCTAGAACACTCCAGAAAAACCATTTCTCGGCGGCAATGGTTTGGACGCCATTCCTCGAGTTAAACACTCTCATGTAGGGTTTCACCCTTCAGTAAGAACTAGCATCTTCTCCCCATTAGGCGCTCAAAAACTTGCAGCCTCCCAGATGCTCGTCCCAGAGGAGCTGCTTCTAGGCGATCATAAGATACCCAACGCTGGTCCAAAGAGTAATGCAAGCAGAAGAAAAGCTTGCTAGCACCTGTCGCGCCGCTATAACCATGCGAAGAAGATCTTTCATAAGTTCTGTCTGACCGAGACGAAATATCGAATCATTCAATCTTCATTCGTTATATATATAGTAGATATATATATATATATCAATATATTATAAATATATAAAAATATAGTATATATATAACGCTATATATATATATAGCGACCCTCTTATACTATTATATATATAATATATATATATATATATATATATAAATAATAATATATAGATATATATATATATATATTTAATAATATAAATATTAGATATATATATATATATTAGTGAACCGGATTTCAAAATTTGGACTGTTTGCAGAATGCGGATCGGATCTTAAGGAGGATGAGGATGCGGATGCGGATGCATATCTTAAAGTAGATGAGATGCGATAGCCGATGTTTACTCTTTGAAGTTTGAATTAAAAATTATTATATTATAAATATATATATTATATATATATATTATATATATATATTATTATTACTATATACCTATATATATATTAATTATATATATATATATACTAAGTACTTATCGCTATTAAAAACACATCTAAATAAATTATATTTTTTTTTTCCTAGATTAATAATAATACAAGTAAAATATATAGTAATATATATAATATAATATAATATAATATATATATATAGTTATATATCTATTTCCAGCTGTCACCACCACTCACGGGGCAGAGCCCTATTCAGAGGGGGTGTTCCACGCCAAAATTTCATCCGCTAGCACAAATTACGCAGTATGAGCACAGACGCAGGCCTTAAAGTGAGAGAGATTAAATTCAGCAGAAACACACAAGATGGAAGAGAATTCCACAGACAGAGGTGGCAGGAAAGAAGAAGCTCACCGCCCAAACTAGCCTGAGTTATCAAAAAATCTACACAAAAATCGATGCGCAGCACACAGCACCCCTTGTTCTACGATGGCGTCTTTAAAGTGTGGTACGCAAGTGCGTTAGTTTCCTCTAAACCACCTGCCGTTGCGGTGCTAATCCTATAGAAACGAGTAACAACCATCACATACGCCGCCGCCATAAGATAGAGGATCAAGTGAAACTGGGAAATGCAAGAACACGTTGAGTAAGCTCTCATTTGCTTTTGGACTCCGAACCGTACCTGATCAAACAGAGCCTACCAGATCTGAGAACAGTTTACTCTAAACAAGGGCGGATTTTGAACCCTTGTTATTATGCTGGAGAAATCGAGAAGAGGAAAAAAAAGTCTCGCGAGTTCTTTTAAACAGACACTTCGCAATCTTGGAGGCTGTCTTCCTTAGCACCATAAAGAGTGTCACACCATGATATGATTGCGATCTGAATTATCACTATATCTCTCACGACTGCTACTGTGTAGTATCGACACACTAGACAATACTAAAATTATCCTAATGACGAAGAGTGTGTCTATGTGAGTGCATCATTGCCTTCGTGTATTTTTAGAGAGGAATTTGTAGAAATTTGAGGTGTTTAAAGAATGGAATTTTTTCACAAGGTTGAGTATCGGACACCCCAATTCGGAATTCTTCAGATCAGCAGAAGAGAATCTCACTCAGATATGAATGATATGATACGTGACATCCATATCATATAGTGAATAAGAGTTTCCAGCAGGTAAGTGGAATAGAGAGGGAAGAGAAAATTTATGAAAAGCGTAATGATAGGAGAGAAAGTAATGTTGCAATATACTATATACTATATATATATAATATGTTATAGATGTAGGAGCATTGAATGAAATAAAAGTGAGAATAAAAGCTGCCGAACCAGTTCAAAGCCGTCCTCCGTTTTAGAGAGATAAAAAATGAAAGAAGAAGTGAAAAGGTCGCAACACAAAACCAAGTCCACGATTATTATTTTAAGTACGAGGTTAGGTAAAAAAGCAGACTAAAGTAATGAGTAATAAAAGAATAGAGGTATACCCAAGGTTGAAGTGTTAGTAGATAGCCAGGTAATAGGTACGCCATATACTACCCTCGTAGACATAAATATTAGCTCATATAATTAATTGTGAATTTATAAGTGGTCAACCGCCACCACGTACCGGTCTCCCCGGTTATGAGCCTAAGAGTGAAAATACCAATTTATTAAAGCTAGGAAATTAAGTGAAATCTGTATTTAATCACCACAGATAGTGATCATGAACGCTGAAAGGCCGTACTAAGCTCGATATGATTCGAAAAGTAAAATATAATGAAGATCGCAGTAATGGGCTAAGAATAGGAAAGTTATTTAGAAGGTGAGGTCAAAAACTAATATATTATTAAAAAGATGACAAACAAAAATAAATATGCACGAATAGAGAAAAGTCTCAAAAAAATTATATGCATGATTTCCTGATAGAAATGGTTAAGTAGACATTGCGTGACACCACGAGACACTCGAAAAAATAAGCTCAACGGACATTGATATAGATATTATACAAGATATGAGGGTTGGATTTTTTTCTATGTCGTTGCGCTAATGGCCACCTAGGTCATTTTTTCACAAAACTCAAGTAGTATAAACAATGAGAGAGTAGTAGAAGCGTCGATCCGGGCGACATGAACTCAAAACAGATGCGATTGGAGACCCAGAACCTCGTTATCAAGTCCGATTTCACAAAACAATGAAGGCTTGTCAGCAAGTGAATAAGACACCGGAAGAGAAGGAAAGAAAATGCCAAAACTCCAGAAAAAAAGAAGCAAGAAGTGACCGGCAGTCGTAAGTGGAAAACAACAAACGACAGAATCGAATAAAAGAGAGATACAATAATTATATACAATCAAGTATATGACGAGAGTCGCAAAACGGCCAAAAAGAGCATAGCTAGTACTCAATAATGAGTAGGTTATGAGGCTACGTTCGTGATCGAATATCCCGCCCTCGCAATGGCAATAATCACCTACAATATCACAAGATACTAAGGGCATTTAGAAGATCGAATACATTATCTGGTTATAGGTTTACACGTTCTGTTCAAACACACTACAAGCTGTTGCACAAAGCTGCACAAAGAGGACACGAATTGAGATATTAGAGGAATTTCTTCTTCTCAAACAAAACATAAAGTCGAGTGATAAATAACGGATATTACGTTATAGAAATTATTATGTATCGAGAGGGCACTATATATATTTGATAATTACTGAAAAACGTAATGCGTTTATAGTAGAGAGAAAGAGACTTTTATTTATCCTATCAGGACCCTTACTTATTATGTAACGATCAAAATTACAAAATTCACATTGTTTTATTATATCTTTAGAGATATAATAGTATATAATAGAAAATTTAGAATGTATAGAAAAATAATATATTCCTACACCATAAGAAAACAATAGATTAAATACTGAAACATCATAGTAAGTATGAAAGATAATATATGTAAATAACTAAAAGAAAAAATAGTGGTATAATAGCATTAAAGTTTTTTTATAAGATACAGAAATAATTATATTATTATGAGAAGAGGATGGAGAGTATCGAAGTATACTGTAAGATAAAAATTTACATTTAATTCCTAAGTTTCAAAATTTGTTATATTAAAAATTAATGTATCCTAATAGAGTATTAGATTAATGAATAGTGAAGATATATATGAGTGATTATAAACCAGTAATATACGAAGTGCGAAGAGTACAAGCAATCCCATTAAAGCTGTCTCCTCTTATGAAAAAAGTAAATACAAAACCATGAGTAGATGCAGAAGCAAAGAAAAACACCTTACAACGATGCTCATTATCTAAAAGGAGGGCGGGAGGCTGGGATAAATCGTACTCAAACTTCATATGGACAAAATGGCGGTCTATGAGTTGTTTTTATGTCTGCAGGAGTCATGATCAATCATATCTAACAAATACCTATACCCACCATTCTTTCGGATAATTTTATACATCAGAGAGTTCAAATATAAAAGAGGAATGAAGCCGGAGCCGGAGCACGGAACCGGGTAATCACGGTATAAAGCCGTGAGCTGGAGTGCTTGAATCTTACACGGAAGTCCTAAGATCTTCTGGGATATAAATTTTTTTTTTCAAGTAAAATAAGTTATTTTAGTAATGAAAAAATATATTGCCAGAAATACGTATAAAACAATTTTAAATATAAGATGCAGAAATACCTTAGTCGTACCGGAGTCTCATGAGGTTACCTGAGTCAGGAAATATATAATAAAGTATCAGAAGGCCAAGAGCCTATATTGAGTGTCGGAAGTCCGGTTTGCCGGTTATAGCTCAGTAGATAACAGAGGTATGAATAAATTATTTCAAGAAAAAAAAGTTTAATTATTTTATACTAAGTGAAAAATTTATTGCCAGAAGACTTGAACTTAACTGATGATTTAATCAAATAGTGCATTAAACATCCTATTTGTCGGATTCTCAGCGAGCAGAGGAAACCGAAGTCTATAATAAACCAGATCCGGTTAAGCATACGTGAGCTACGGAAGCCGGATGACCTCGGAGTCTACGATCCTTGGAGTATGTAATTTTTATTTACGGAGATAAATATATTATTTTAATATAATGATAGAAAAATTTATATATTTGATCAAGAGAAGAACAATATATAGATATATATATATAATATAAATTAATAATATTATATAAAAGATAAAATTATATATAAATAATAAAATATGTAGATAATATATATAAAAATAAACATAAATAAATATAATATAAAACCAGTGATGTAAGACACTATGAAATCAATAATATATCAAATAAATAGTTATGCAGAAAACCTATATAAGACCAGATCCTGGAGAATGCCGAAGTCTGAAGTTCAGTAAGGCACGTGATCCAGAGGTATCTGAGGATCACCGGAATACCATGTAGTATAATAAATTTTACTTTAGAAAATATTATTTTTAAGAGATGAAAAATTTTATTTATCAGAGAAAAATAACATATATACATGACTGTACAAATGAGTATATCATAAATAAGAAAGTATGTGTAGAATAAACATATAGAGTTCGTGATAATTACCTTGGAAGCAGAAAACCAAAGTACGTATATCCGGAGCCGTATCTACGTAAGCTGTTGAATTTCCTGGATGTAATGAAGATATGATATCGTAAGCATATATAATTTTCTTTTCACATAAATAAGACATTAAATAACCATTGATGTCAGAAGGTAATAAATACGTGCCGTAAACATAATTTTCAGACAATATAATTGCACAATGAAACACTATTGAGTCGAATCCGAGGTAGCCGAAGCTGGAAGTTCACACAAGTGCAGATCCGGATCCGGAATTCACGGTATTCAGGATTCAAATTAAACTGAGTTGAGATAATTGAATTTTATCTTCAAGAAATATTTTTACGGTGAATGATTAGTGATGAAAAAATATTTTATTCAATATTAAAGTGAAGACGTGAGTAATACTATAGAAATCAATGTATCAAAATAGTTCTTAAGTATTATAAAGTAACTAAGCTAATTTAGAGAGTAGGATATCCTGTAAATATACATATACGACAATATTAGAGACATTGCAGCTCTATACTTCGGAGAAAATACATAAGCATTAAAGCTAATAGAAATATTATTTTATAAGCGTTTAACTCTCATGTGGTTCGAGTAGGTATATGTAAACTTTACGGAAAGAGAATCATTACATTGAGCCACTCTCAATTGCTAAAGTCGCTTCTTCCAAGATTATACACACACACGTTCAGAACTATTATATGATAGGACCTGAAGGGTAAGGGAGCTCACCATCCTAGCAAGTGAAGAAGGAGAGCATTTCTTGTGCGTTGACATAACAGAGGCGATACCGGGTGCGCGAGAATGCGCTGGGTGGAGCGCCAGGGTCGGGCGTCGCGCCCCTCGGCTCGTTGCAGCCAATCTATAGACCGTCGAGAGCCTCCTCATGGGCAAAACAACTTTAATAAATATGATTCTACTTATGTCATGACATTTCGTAGCTCTAGGGGTCTTCTATTTGGCTACGAGAAGAGAGGACACACGATGCTACCGATGGGGACAAGGTAGACGAGGAGCAGAAGTACCGTCCGAGTCGAGGGTTAACAACTTAATTACTGAGGTCGAGAACCGCTCGATTCGCTGATAGGAGTACTTTATGGAATGGCTGGATATTCTCTAGGGCGTGATAATCCCACACTGATATCATATGTCAGGGCAAGAATCATGATTACAGACGACTTTTGAAACACTATAGGCTCGGGGATAATAACCTATGAAATATCCGGGGTATTGACAAATTCCCGCTGATTCACTACTTTTTATCACAAAAGAATCGTAAAACACAAAATAAAAAAAGGGGGGTTGGGGGTAGAAAGGAACCTAATCTTTTTAGAACCAAAATAAAAAGATTATCACTTAACAATTTCAGTCTCGGAATTTTTCGGAGTAAAGCCTTATGACCCTAGAAGCTTCAACTTATTCCACATTATATATATGAGTAGGATAAGACACCTAATTATATTAATATTTTTGTTATTCTATTGACTGAGATAGGATATGGCATGTTTTAGAACAGGGCTATAAATAAGGGTATGAGGGGGCGGGGTGAGGGCTAACTTACGTATGATAGAAGCATCACTAATATGCACATTCTAATAACATACTAAAATCGAATCACTATACCTATTATATATAACATAGTAAATAGATTACACTCCAGAGATTATTATAGGTGTATTTACTATTGACGTAATGGTATTGTCATCTAGATATATATAAAATATGCTAGATAAAGGGTGAGCTGAGGAGGGGGGCTATAACTCATACATAGAAAGTTATCTCTAATAACAATTCTAATAATACTAACTTAATCGAGAATTCCCAGTACCTTATATAACATTATAGTGATACATGATGAACACTCAAATTAATTAGTGTATGTATTCTTATTGACGTAAGGATAAGTCGTGCTATATATAGAAACATAGGCTGTAAGATATAAAGGGTGTGAGAGCGTAGTAGGGTATATAGCTAACTCATAAAACTAAATAGGTAAATGTGCATCCTTTGGCATGATGCCCAGCGGAATGTCATTATTTTTTTCGCACCATCCTGGTTTGGTAAATGCGTGAAATTGCGGATCACTAATTTCGATCCCGCGCGGTGATAGCTCTTTGTTGGGTGAAAACACCATCCACAGCGGATGAGGTGGGGACGGAATGCGGAGATCGAGCTACACTGGATTTCGGTTTGGGGATTATAGTAGGTTATATTCTACTTCATATTAGTGGGAATATCGTAAACTGGGGTAATACTAGATTAAGCTAGATAAAATAAGGTATCCACTTTTTAGCGGGGTTTTTTGCGGGTTTAATCTATATCTAACTAACTTATACATCCCAAATATTACTACATAAACTCCTCATACCTCAATTCCCCTAAATTAAACTTCCCCAAAATAAGACTACTACGTCGGACTAACACTAACTAAAAAAATATCGACAAACGTGACTTGCCATTTCAACTAAACCTCATTATATTGATTTTTAGAAATCTCACAATTATATATATCATACCCAATTTCGACCATCTCGATGTACACACTAAAACTCACCTTAGCTTATCCGAGTTTTATTTAGCCACCAAGCACACCTACTCCAGCCCACGGGGACAACCTATAACACTAACAAAATGAACATCACTTAATTTCAATGAACCTCCCTATAGCCCACCACTTCACGCCCATTCTGAAGAGAGATTTTACAATGGACTCTATATACCTTATAATATAGCCAAGTGGATAAATAAAACATATATTTAAACATATCCAAGACAAGACGCTCTGTGCTTCGCAGAAGCACACTTAATTTCTGACTCATTTCCTGAGCAACAGGATTAATCCTCCTTCGCACGCAGAGACGCCATATGTTCCATCACCATACTTTCAATCCATTGATATACTTCAGACACCAAGCCATCATACCGATAAACTATACAAATTCTCCCCAACCTATTCAAACCATGGGACCTGGTCTCCTAGAAGAGAAACAGAGACGCGAAGTTAGGAACCTTGACCACAGTTACTAAGCATATCTTAAGGCCGGTAGTGTAAGGACAAACATTTTTGAGAAACTTAACCTTCAACCTATACCACTGATAGGAATCAATAAATTATGATTTTCTAAATTCATCTCTCGAGAAGATGAATACGCTCCCCCACTAATTCTCCACATCAATTCTCCTGACTTACTTTTACTACCATCTTCTCTCGCGCGAGATATAAATCTCCTCCCTTTGCGGTTAAAGTTTCACTATCATACTACCTCACGGATGGCACATTCGTAGACACATAAATCTAGATTAACATCTCGTGAATCTGTATAGACACTAATCTCACATCTTTAGAAAGTCGAGATATTAGAAAATAAAAAATAACACTCAGGAAAACTTCGCGCATATCTAGGAGTCCACCTCTCTCGTGATTTCGAGTTTTTCTACATTTTCCACTTATAATCGCAGATGAGTCGAGAATTGGGAGTATGGTCTTCAAATAAGCACACATCCACAAAAAAGTTTGACCGATTTCAAAGATCGACAACTAACATCAACTTCTCTCATATTATTTCAGGCGATCAATAACGCTCATAGCCATAAAAGCATTGCCAATATTTGAAGGTCATTAATTTCACAGAACCAACAGCGTGGTGTTACATAAAGTGTGTATACTATCCGATATATATTACACTCATATTCTCCATCTAATCTATATATTATACCGCTCAACCATTACTTATTACATTTGCCCACACATGATGTGACGGACACAAGCAATTTTCATATTAAATAGTCAATTATCTCATTACCCAGAGAATAGAAGAAGGGAACCTTAACTCCCCTCCATTTAACTTTGCGTATTGTCATCGGAGGAACATGAAGATATTCGAGGTGCTTGCATGATTTTTCTTCTTGGCTTTTAATGCTTCTTCTATCAAGTATCAAATTCAATACGCCTTTAAGTGCTTAGAGTGTGATATGCACAATAGTTCACTTATATACTTCAACACATTAAAGTTTCCCAAGCCCATTTACTTCACACTGTTAACGTTTAGCACATGGAAACAATCACTTCCATACCGGATATTCAAAAGGGGGCAGGACGCACATCACATTAGCAAAGAGACGCATCATTGTTTTCTGACAGCAATCACACACACACTAATCTATATTTCATCAATATGAAGTGGTAGCTATTGTCAGCTTAGTTTGGAACGTCTTTTGGTACTTAATGTCTCAACGACCAATTTCCGGCATTTCATACTTACAGAAAAATTAACTCCCGATCACTTTTTGAAGGGTTGGGCAATGAGACACTATACAAACCATTTTGAGGTGATCTTCAATTCACCGGGGTTCCCACACACATTTCCTTGACGTCAAAAAATTTCCTCACACTCCCATTCATGACCCTTATTTTATGAAGTATTTTGTATTATAGAGAGTTCTATATCAAGATCTCCGACAATTAAATATCCGCGCAAAACATCCCGCAGGGCAAAGCGCGGAGTGCGGAATGCGAGATTGCGGATCTTTAATAATAAGGGATGTAGGCGGATGACTGGGGACAAAAAATTTGCTCCCTCCCCGCGGCATGCGGCATCAATTTCCTTTTCAGCAGAGATGACGCGCGTTGTCTTTGACTAGCTTAATTCAAATATGAAATCAAAACTAATTCCCACTTCTTTAAGCGATAATTTACAAAATGGGAGGTTCTCCACAGGCCCATCGTTTTCTCAAAAATACTTTTATTGTTCAACAGGGACAGATTTAACCTCTATCACACACTACCCAACCTCTAGACCAGACTATTTTACTTATATATATTACGCTAGATGGACATACATAAATTTTACATTCCAACACCTCAAGCAACTTAACTAACTACCCCACAATACATAATCGCCAAGGGAAATTATTTACCATCTTTTTATTTAAAAAAAATTTTGGTTTTTTATATCTTTCACTAAACAGAATGTGACGAGAGCATTCTCCACTACCTGTTTAAATTCCTCCATTTTTCAACACTTTTTTTAAACTACTATTTAGAACCGGTCACCAATCCTGTCGCTGGCCTATCTATATTTTAATTTCCACCGATTCCTAGAACAACAACCTCACTTTATCTCACATTTAAGATATTAAGTGCGCGTTCCCTTTTTACCCGATATAATATTAGGGACCTTCCTACTGGACAACCTACGCGGACTATTCTATCTCGACTTATTTTATTGAAAATTATCGCATTTCTCTCAACACATCTTTACATATTTTTAATCCCAACGGCCCATCGGAATTATAACGCTTTTCCCAATTCCCCCAACGAATACAAAAGTCCGTAACTACAAAAGAACATCTTTACATCGCAACTACACTCAACTTCATCAGAGCACAGAGAAGATAAACACACACTCACTCACTACTAATAAATCACCCTTTAAACAAATCTTAAACTATTCCTTCTTCGTTTTCAGGCACATGGGTATTTCTCTAAGAGCATCTTAAATCTATATCAAATAACTAACCGACGAAAGACAGGAATTCTACATAAGAATGATCAAAGTGCTTTCTTCAAAATACCGGCTCCGAATTATTCACGATATACGGAGGCCTTGGCATTAAGAGAATCACAATTCGAGCGAGCTCTTTACTCACGAGAGAGCACTTCCTTTTCCTTTACGCGGTGGACGACGGGGGCGAACTTCGTCTCTGTCCCCATCTTTCCACCACCCGGTAGGGATGGGGTGGGACTCAATTTCATTCAGGGACAATACCCGGAAAACGCCACTCCTAATCACCATACCCTTTTAACCTAACATTCTCCGTCTCAACTTCCCCTCTTTTGAAGCCCCGGGAACATACTGATCTATATAATCTTCCCCAATCTCTTTTTCTTCACACGGAGGGCCCCCAGATGTAAGACCGATGGGAGCGACTCAGTTACGAGACAAGATCGGCGAAAGAAGTCCTCACCCCCGTCCCGTCACCGCATCACTTTCTAGATTAGCCCGAGCACGAGAATACCCTACTCGCGATCATCTAACCATATCCCCTAGAACTATAACTATCTAAAATACAATTTGAGGATCCTTATCAAACCACTCTAATAGGTGTTCCTTAGTTTTTAAAAATCAATAAAACGACTTTCATCCCTCATACCCGAACTAGATAACTTACTTTCTCTAATATAGGGAATGAAAACTCTTTGGTTTCAGTAAAGAGCCAAATCGACCTCAGTCCTAGTACAGACACATTCACAACACCTGACAAAACTCAGGGCTCAAATAAATATTATATTAGGAATTTCAAACTATTAGGGCATAACAGTCACCTATCCCTACCACTTCATGGACATAACAGGATAGTCACATATCCAAGTTAAGACAATATGGAATAGCCATCACCTACTGGGGGTATCTCTGCCTGCAATCAGCCGTAAAGTTATATAAGTATATAATATACCTCCCATGACTATAATACTATACCTCCACGGCCGGGGACTTTTCTCTTTTGATATTATTCTCTTTAACTCGGGACCTTGGTGTGAATCAGACCCTGTGGCGGGCAGCCTGATTTTCCTGAGAGCACTGTGGACCCTCAATTAAGTAGAGCTGGGGCCTCGGAGTGGGCTAGAATAGTATAAATATTTTAATTAAACCACGTATTCCCATGATTTCCCAAAATTGTTATAATGGTAAATAAAATATATAAAACATTCGATAATTTAATAAAATACTATCTTGATGTATAGTCGAATGTGGGGGTCTTTTAATAACGAAAAGAAAAACCATTAAAATATTATGTTATTTATTTAAATAACATTAAATTTAAATTTGTAAAATTAAAAATTAAAAATTGAGCTTAGAACGGAAACTATTATTATCGATTCTTTATTGCTTTTAAAGAAATTTTCCTTCTCAGCACAAATTCTATACATCATGTAATATATATACCAAATTTCCAGCATTTATAATAGTTTTTATTTAGCCTTATTCGCAACCATAAGTATTTGTGTATTTATTTTTCAATTTTTAATAAAGGAATACCAAAGCAAATCATTATAATCCTTTATTCAAATCATCTAACATTAGTTTATTAAACAGGTAAAGAATTACATTTAGATTAGATTATTAGTTATGATTATTTCACTTTCAACCCTGTCTATGGACACCTCAATTATTTTTTTTGGTAATTTCAAATTGCTAATGTCTATTCTGGAGCAAGGGGAGTTGGTAATTAACTAACCTTTTGCTAGTAGTAGGCCGTTCGGGACGCTTACGGTTTTGAATCACTTTTCTATTGTTTTTAACAATTTTATCGTTATTTACTACGGTCTATCAGACCACTTAAATTTTCTATTTAATTAATAATGTAAATAAATATCAAGTCTAACAATATTATTTAGTAAAGGAAAAAAATTTATTACTTTTGCCTTTTCACTCAATACTCCCATCAAAAAGGGGTTTTTATAGCCTTTCAAAAACTACTCTAAATTCTACCTCACAAATCTAGCCTTCTATATTTTAATTGCGTTATCAATCTGTAGTTTCATAATGAATTATTAAGAACGAAAAATACATTCAAATTTAAAAAGAGAGGAGAGATAAACCATTGAGAATAAGTTTACGCAAAATTTTGAAATATAAATTATAGATTAATTTAGTACTAATTCCAGTATTATTAATGCTAAATATAACAGAATTCACTCATAAGTTTATTTTTTCTCATTTTTTTTTTAAAAATAATTTATAAATATATTTATATATATAATGAAATATATAGATTATATTTCATAAAGATTGAAGATAAATTTTACTTCACAAATTCTGGTCAGGTATTAGCTACCAGTTTGATATTTCACCTGTTCCTGAGATAATTTATTTTTGAAAATTTAGGTTTACAAGTATTTTCTGTGTATTATTATTAGTTATCCCATTATAGGACCTTGTATATATCTATTGGACAATAATAAAATTATATTATCTTATAATATAATATATATCATATTAATTATAGATATTAATAATATATATATATTAATATAATATAATAATATTATATTAATTATATATATATATATTATATATACTATATATTATATATATTAGGGTAATTTATAATTATATATATATATAATACATTAATTTATATAAGTTATATATTAGTATTAATTTATATTATATATATAATTATATATAATATAATATATATATATATTAAATTAATTATAATATATATAGGTATTAAAACTTTATTTCGCTTTTTAAAAAAATAGATGATGTTATTTAAAATTCATACTATATACTACGATTCTATATATATATATATTATATATCGAGTTATATAGTAAGCGAAAATGTTCAATCGATTTTTTATTACTTAATATATATTTATTATGTGGTAATGCGAGAGAATTGTGGTGTAATTATCAAAAGAAATTTTAACAGTGCAAAAAGTCACTTTTTTCAGCACTTGGCATATCACTTGGAGAAGTTACTTTGTTGAGTGTAAGAGAGAGAGGAGACGGGGCGACCCTTTCCATTAATATATGATGACTAGGGTTTTTATATTATTTATATTAATTTTAATATTTTTTAACACAAACACTAACGGAATTACCCGGGGCCAATAATGAGGTGAATAAAAACAAGTCGCTTTTTTTTGACTAAAAAAGAGATACAAAAGTGATCAAATGGAGGTTGGGAGGAGGTGGTCGGGGGTATTAAGATGATTGAGCTTCGTTCTGATTCAGGAGCGTGGTGGACGATCGTGGGGGGCATGAGAGGGAATCCTTATGGGTTCAGTCCTCTTCGGGTTCCTTGGGCGTGTCGGTAGCTTTCGGGCACGCGAGAGAATGATTTAAATTTACCATTGTTGGATAACGCGAGTTGTGCTGTCGGCATCTCTATAAAATGGAAATCATATGAGGTGAGGATGATATATTTAATTGGAAAGAGGAGAAGGAATAAGTATACTAATATTTCTGGAATGATCTCAATGATTGATTTAGAAGAATGGAGTTAGATTTTAGAGAGGGGCTGCAACGAAAGTGTGAATGTGCATCCTGTATTTGACCATTGAATAGATATAGTGATCATAATGAGGAATGGGATAACTGGTGTCTTTGGGGTAGCAGGAGAGAAAGAGAATGGTAGGACGGGTGAAATAATTCATGTGCTATAGAGAAGGTGCATAGTCTATACTTTTTTTCAAACAAGGATTCTCCATAAGTATAACAAAGATAGGGAAGGGAAGAGTGTCGTTAAGTAAAAAGATGATCTGATATGCGTTGAAGAAAGAGACATTTAAATATGTGGTGGATATTAAATCAGTGAAGGTTGGATATTTGAACTTACGTTATTATTTTCTTAGATATTTATTTTTTAAATTTTATATTATACATATTTAAATTTTATATTTTATATTTTATTATATTTATTTTATATTTTTTAAATTTTTTGATATTTTATTTTAAATTTTATTTTTATTTTATATTTTATAATATATTCTCTATTATTTATGTTTTCTGCTTCTCTTTTATATTTTCCATTGAATCATCATTGAAAAAAAGTTATTAAGAATTTATGTAAATTATTGAGCATATTTTTTTTCTTATGTGAAAAATGATTATAGCTATAGATAAACTTAATCCAAAATTTCGTATAGATAGCATTATGAGACTCAAGGTCACCTCTTTTTCTAAATTTTTTTTCTATACGAAATTGAGATTCTTTTGTAATATTTTAGTAAGAATCATTGGCTAGGTGGTAAAGGGGGCTGAGGTCCCTGTAGATAAATACTTAAGTACCTACCATGCATTAAAAATTAATAAAATACATTTCTTAACCAATTTTTAAATTTATTCTAAAAATTCTATCAAATATCTTAAGATCACGAATTATTTCAGTCATATATACTAGTAGCTTATGTATTATACATAGATAATATATATATATATACTATATTCTATAATGATATATATCTGTAAAATATATAATAGATATTATATAATATATATATATATAATATATGATATATTAATATATATAATATAATGTATATAATCAATGTACCTTAAAAAAAAAATAATTCCCCATTTTTTTCCCATAACTCGTAAAATATTTTATATCTCAGACTTAATAAAAATTTCTTATAACGGCTAGGCCTAGGCTATATATCCCAGGAAAAATTATTTGTTTTGCTTTAATACTTTTATAATTATTTAGACCGAACCCCCCCCCCCCCACGTCCAAAAAATAAAAAACCCAAAAAAAACATAAAAAAAAAAACACCCCCAAACACCTCCAAGAGTGACATATGTCATACAATATTTTCAGTACTCATTTTTTAAAGCAATGATAAAAGAAAAAAATGTAGTTAAAAATATTAACAACAAGTAAAATTTAATATGAAAGAAAACAAAATAAAATTTTAATTTTCTCAAAATTTGTGTTCTGATTTTATGATGATGTAACTGCTAATGTTGTACAGGAGATTTGCCTGGTACTGAAAAACCCCTCCTCCTCGCTAAACTCCTTGAAGTAGATTTTGCATCGATAACACCCCTACATTGACATAGTGTTTAAACCCCCCCTACACGACGACCCCCTCCTTGAACATAGTGAGCGAAGG
>JABUQX010000733.1:12500-20000 GCA_015478945.1 Trachelipus rathkii | reverse complement strand
AATTCGACTAATTTTAACAAAACATATTCATACACATTTCACACAACAAAGATGGCACTAAATCTCCACCTGTATATGGCGGAAGAATATTAAGAGGGAAAGGGCGCATTTTCAAGGTTGCTAAATTTAAGTAGCTCTTTGGAATATCTTAGAATATAAACGTAAATTAAATATATACTATAATTATTTAAATACTAAAAATAATATTATATATATATATATATATATATATATAACAGGTGTATAGTATAAATAATGTAATAGTTATATATATATATATATTATATATATATAAGTATATATATATAGAAGTATATATATATATATATATCATATATATAAACCTATAATTATATATATATATGTAGTGTTAAAGCGTGACATCATTGTAACGAGAAAGGCAGCACCTACCGTAAAACCAAATTAATATTCTGAATCATCCGAATTTTAAGGGAGGGATCTTGTTATTTTCCCCCTTTTTTTTACTATTATATATATTTTTTTTAGTTTAATTTGGCATGTAAAGATGCCTTCTAAGAATATTTTAAATTTTTTTTTATTGTTATTTTCCCCCATTTAGGGGGCTCGAGCGCGACGGGGACAGAGCGGGGGCCGAAAGGTTCCCGCCCCAGTGCACATGGGATGCTCGAAGACCCCGACTCCTGCCTCTTTGCGGTTTACCCTAGGGCAGGGGTCGGCAACCTGCGGCTCGCGAGCCACATGCGGCTTTTTGGATGTGAAGCTGCGGCTTTTTAGTTCCATACACAAATATTATTTATTTTATAAAAAAAAAAATACATTTAAAAATCGTTTTGAATTGATTAACGAGGATTAGGCACCGATTCTATCTCTATTTACTCAGGTATACATTGACATAGTAAATAATTGCAATTGTTTTGGATACTTAAATAATAATTTTAAAAATTCTTTATTACAGCTTCACCGCAAGCGTGGCATCAACAAAAAAAAAGAGAAAAACTGAAGAAGAGCATCGAGAATTCAATATATCGGGATTGGAGCGGAGTCCTGTTCTCTCCTCATTTGCCACGAAAAACTCCCGAACTCAATAACAATATTCAAAATTCTAGAGAGAACACTTCCACTAAAAACATACTCAGTTTGCTAGTAAATATCCAGCCGGCGAAGAACGAAAAAAAGCTGTCGACGAGCTCCAAAAACAAAAACAGCAATCAAGTTCCATGTTAAGTAACTGGACGCAATCTACAAGTAATGTTAATCTGGCAAGCTTCGCGGTATCGACTGAGAAATTGGCATAAAAAGTGGCAAACCATTCACAGATGGTGAGATGTAAAGATTGCTTCATACGTGCCATCTGAACTGTTTTCGTGATTTCAAAAAAACGCAAACTTTTGAAAAAATAGTATTGCCACTTTACCGCTTTAAAACAGTATACAGATAGAATATGCTAAAATGTCTTCCCCAATATAACATATTTGCACGGTGAATATATATTCAACTTCTTTCTGCCCTTATCACTGGCCTATGGAATGTTCTTGCCGACAATTTCAAACCACGGCACAGAGTTGGCCTTTTTGTCCAGGTATATTCCTTCCCACAGGTCCAAATAAAAGAACTCTAGGCGCCCTGCTAGCTCTCGGGACAAACTAGAGGGAAAGATATAGCGAATGCCGTGCTAAAATGCCTTGAGACAATTAAGATCGATTTAAAATAAAATCGTTTCAATAAGCACTGTGGGAGCGCAGAATTATGACAGGAAAAAATAAAGCGGGCAACAACGATTCTTCAGGCAAATAAACGACGAATTTCTACGTTTCATGCATAATAGCACTCAAGAAGCCTTATGTGTTCAAACATTTCCGGCCGAAACAGTTGAGGTCATGAATTTGGTAATTGCAAGATTGTTAACAGCAATCTTGTCAAATCACTCTAGACCATCGTCGTCTTCAGGATTTAGTAAAAATCCATCTCGTTCCTCTTCTTCCACAATAAAGTGCGATGGCTTTCCAAAGGTAAGGTGTTAACTCGTACTGCCTTCTTCCTGACTGAAATTAATGCACGCCTAAATGAAAAAAGGCATTAATCACCTTGAATTAGAGAACGACAAATGGTTGCAAAAAATTTTAATTTATGGTGGATATCACAGCGAAATTAAATGAGCTGAATCTAAAACTGCAAGGAAAGGGAAACCCAGCCTAGTTTTGGTAGAAGAATTGGTTTGTCTTTGAAGAATAACATTAATTCTTTTTGGCGAGAAGAATGTTCTGAGCGATAACATTAACTCTCATTTGTCAATTTCAAAGCAATATCGCGATAAAATCAGTGCAACTGTTGACACGAAATACTTTAAACAGTTATAAAAAAAAATAAAGGATGAATCTTGCTGAACAGATTTGAGCAATTCCAAACCAACCAACACCACTCTAAGCACATAGTAAATCCCTCAGACACAAATATGTAACGAAATCCTACATTGAGCCAATTGAATCGATACGATCTCTAGAAATGCAATGATCGAATTTAAAAAAGTAACTTTGTGGAGTGGAAATTTACAGAGTTAAAAGCAAGTTGGTGAAAGACGTGGAGGTCCAGAAATGTATGTACCGTACCGCAACAAAAGTGGACAAGTCTTTAAAAAGAAATGCCTGCGAGTCTTGAGGCCACCTTATATTCATCGCATGGAAAGTCTTACAGATTGCTACAAGATGAGGTGAAGAATTGGATTTGGAGTGCGGACTATCTTCGGATCGACAATATTCACGTGCGAGCCAAGCGTTCCTCTTCATGGAAATAATTTCAAAGTAAAGCAAGGAAGCCAACTAACAAAGTTGAAATGTAGAGTCGTGTTGAACCTTAAAGCACAAGTTAGTCAGCCAAATTATCCAAACTTTCTAAAACTGATGCAAAACCAACGCTTCCCCATTAAATTTTGTTATGCTCAAATGTATGTATGTTTTTTTTTAATTTTTAAAGTCGAAGTTTAATATTGCGTTTATAAGTTAAATTTGAATAACCAGCAAAGTCATCGCTCCCATCTGATTGTGTTTTGCTCAATCTTGTTTGTATTTGAAGTACAAAGTTAGTGCTGTAAGTAAGAGTGTTTCTATGGTTTTAATGTTTTAGTTGAAATAGGTTATGATCTAATAATGCAACAACTGTCAATTTTGATCTTTTCTGTTCTTAAAAAGAGGACTTAAAAATGAATAAATAGATTACTTTTTCTTAGAATAAATAGATAATTTTTTTTTTTTTGAAAATAGAATATGTATTTCTTTTAATCAAAAAAAAACTTCATTATGCAGTACTATTATCTGCTTGGCAGGAAAATATTGTGTCGGCTCTTTAAAACTTGACAAATTCTGTAAATTGTAATTTTTGCCTCTAAATACCCAAAAGGTTGCCGGACCCCTGCCTAGCGTTTCCTTTAGTTAAAAAAAGAATAACTTTACTTCCTTACAGCTTTGTAATTACTTCAACTTAAGGAAGACCATAGGTTACAACCGCAAAGATGCAGATCGCGGGTCTCTCGGCCTCCGGTGGACGACGGGGGCACTTCGTCCCCCTCTATCCCCCGTCGGTTCGAGCCCCTAAATCGGGGAAAGAATAATTTTTTTTTAAAAATATTTCCGGCGAATCAATAAATAATAAAAAAAAAATTAAAACGCCCTCCTGTAAAATTCTTCCGCTGATTCTCAAATATATACTTTGTTTTACTGTAGGTGCTGCCGTTATCTCTAGTTACATGATGTTAGCTTTAGACACTCTGACCTATTATATAGTATAATATATATATATATATATAATATATAATATATATATATATATAATATATATATATATATATTATATATTATATATTATATTATTATATATATAATATTATATATACTATATATGGGTCTTATAGTGTCTTTTATAAATGTTTTTTATTATAACGTTAATATCTAATAAGTTTATTTTTAACGGTCTATTACTAAGTATTTTATTAGGCGTTAGTTATTATAAGTCTTATTTAACGTTCAGGTTAGTATGAACCTTAGTTGACCTTAGAGTAACCTTTAAGTTTGGCAATTCAAGTCACGGGTTTGGCCGTCAAGCTTACCCGCTAATCTGGTATATAATAATATAATATATTTTATATATATATAATATTATATATATATATATTAATACTATATATATATATAAATAAATATAATATATATATAATACTGTATATATAGTATATATATATATTAATATTATATATTATAATATATTATATATATTAATATATATAATTATAATATATATTATATAATATATTGTAAATTTTATGTAAACATAATAATGTAAACAGATTGTCATGAGTGGTAATATATCCATATGCCCGTCTAGCCGAGTTGCATTATTTTAGCTAGATAATTCGAAGACTTTTCGAATAAATGGAAATCGTCATAGCCAATAAATAATAATACATAAAAAATCATATATAATAATAATAATAGATAATAATAAATAATAATAATAATATTAAATAATTCGAATATAATCGATTTATAATATGATAAAAAATAATAATAATACTAAAACAATCGAATATAAATCTACTACATATGAAGTAAGACCGCTGCAGTATGTTTTTCGCACTTATAAAATAAATAATAATAATCAATAATAAAATAATAATAATAATAATAATAATAATAATAATAATAATAATAATGAATAATAATTAATAATAATTTCAATTCATTTAAAACCTTTATTCAGAAAGAAAATTTACATTGCTTCATAGTACAATATTAACAACTTACGTACGATGCATTAAGTATATAAGGCCAAGAATTTTACCTTCAATAGGAAATTTTATCGACAAATTGCAACACAGTGTCGTGTCCTTAGAGACCCGAAATATAATTAATAACAAAAAGTATAAAAAATAAATATGTTCTACCTTAGAATAACAAAGTGAACAAATAATAATATTAAGTACTTTATGAATAACAATTTATAAGTAATAATAAAATAATTAATATACTAATATTAATGAATAAAAATATAATAATAAAGACTTAATAATTTTTCATAATAAAAAAATATAAAAATAAATAAATAATAATAATAATAATAATAATAATAATAATAATAAAATTACAATAATAATAATATAATATAACATAATAAATGAATATAATAAAATAATAATAATAAGAATAATAATGAACAACAATAATAATATAATAATAAATAAAAATAATAATACAGAATAAAATAATAATCAAAATAATAATTAGGTAGTTTGTAATAATAATGACCACAGCAATAATATTATTAATATTAATAATAACCGTAATAGATTATTAATAAAATCAGATAAAATAGTAATATTTCAGCAATTACTAAATTACAAACAGTATAATAATAATAATAA
Organism: Trachelipus rathkii; assembly: GCA_015478945.1. Taxonomy (NCBI): domain Eukaryota; kingdom Metazoa; phylum Arthropoda; class Malacostraca; order Isopoda; family Trachelipodidae; genus Trachelipus; species Trachelipus rathkii. The sequence continues at coordinate 14,608 of JABUQX010000733.1, read as the reverse complement.
TAATATTAAAATACTAATAATAATAAATCATAAATACATAATAATAATAATAATAATAGTAATAATAATAATAATGAATTAATAATAATAAGTAATAAAAAAAATAATAAATAAATAATAATTATAATTTATCAGTAAAAACAAGAACATTGATCGTTAGGATTGCCCGATAAGATAGATCATAATAATAGATAATAATATATAATAGTAATATATACAATAAAATAAATAATAATATAATTAATAAAATATAAGTAATAATTAATAATTAACTAAAAAATAGGATAAAAATAATCCAAATGATGATAATAACATGAACAATTATTTGAGAAGCCGACATATCTTTTTATGACGTCCATACCAGAATAAAATAATAACAATAGAAATAATTATAATAATAATAAAAAATAAGAAAACAATTACAAGAAGAAAAAATATTAAATATAGAAATAAATAATAATAATAAAAATAATAATAATGAAATATAATAATAATAATATTACATATAATAATAATAATAATAATAAAATGAATTAATAACATAATAATAATAATAAGTAATAATAAAATATAATAATAATATAATCAATAATAATAATAATAATATATAACAAAACTTATAAAAATAACAATATACAATAATAATACTAATAATAATAATAATAATAATATAATAATATATATAAATAGATAATAAATAAAATAATATGATAATATAATAAAAATAAAAAAAAATAAAAAAATCTCTCTATAATAAAATCAAAATAATAATAATAATAATAAAATAATAATAATAACACCACATAATAAATAATAATAATCAATCAATAATAATCATAATAATAATAATTAATAAAAAAATAATTAATAAATAATAATAATAAATAATAATAAAATATATAATAATAAAATATGTAATAATAATTAGTACTTATTTATGCAGCTGTTTTGAGTTTACTTGTAAATGCAATATACGTAGTATATCAGTAACTATTTATATAGCTTTTTTGAAGTTTACTTGTAAATGATATAAGAGAATTTTCATTTTTTAATTCTCGAGGTAAATCGTTATAGACTTTAGCATATTTATAGCTAACTGCTGTCTAGCTCTTTTCTAACCTATAGAAGGAGGGATTTACGTATATAATAATATATAATATAATAAAATAATAATAATTAATAATGAATAATAACAATAAAATAATAATAATAATATAGTAATACAATCAAATAATAATATAAAAAAAAATAAATAAAAAATATAAAGATAAAATAAATAAAATAATTATTAATATTTAATATTAATTATAATATTAATCATACTCAGAATATTACAAATAATTATTAAATATTAATATATATTAATATTAATATTATATTAATTATTAATAATTAATTCATTAAATTATATAATTTAAAGATTTATTCCATATTTAACTACTATACCTGAATAATCCATTAATGATTAAGGAACACAAATATTGATTAACGATATTAATTACTTAAATAAATAATCGATAGAAATTATCGCATACACTCTACCATTAATATTAAGCTCCCTTAATACATATTAGAACTCTAATTACATATCCCATAACATTATATCTCAAGATAACTAGTAACACTAGTACACTAACGCAGTCACACATACATATAATAAAGCATTTAATAATATTCGAGGATAAATAAAACCTATACTGAAATCTATCCGATGTATAACAAAGAATAAACTACATAAAAATAGACTCGATTATAATTTTCTAAGTTTTGGTAATAACTAAATCAATAATAATAATAATAATAATAATACATTCAATAAAATGAAATATAAATAATAATACAATAATACCAGTAAATACATAACAAAACAATAATAATAAATATAATAAACAAATAATAAAAGCGATTAGTGTAATAAATTACATAAAAATGCATTAGAGAGCAAACAGTATGATGTGTGACTAATAAATATAATAATGTCATAATAATTATATAATTATAAAATTATAACCATAATAAATATAAACAATTATCAGATAATTATAATAATATTATAAATAATAATATATTGTTAATCCAATTAAATTACAATTATAATAATAATTATA
>JABUQX010000733.1:0-2500 GCA_015478945.1 Trachelipus rathkii | reverse complement strand
ATGAATGTTACTGGAGAGAAAGAACATTTAATTTTAATAAATGTGGTATTTGTAAAAGGAATAATCATAAAACAGAAGAGATTGCTATTGGAATGAAAAATATAATAATGTGTGTTGGAAATGTAAAAAAGAAGTACACATGATGAAAAATTGTAAAGAAAATGAACAAATAAAAGAAAAATAAAAATATATTTTTCATAGAAAAACATAATGAAAAACAATATTTTGAAAAAATTACCTCAATTATTGATACAGAAAAAGAAGATAGAATAAATGGAACAGAAAGTGAATTAGAAAAAATAAAAATAAATAGAATATTTTTAAATAATAATGAAGAATATACTGACTCTAAAGAAATTAAATATCAAGAAGATGTAGTGGCTATTATAGATACAGGAAGCATAGAGACAGTAATTGGAGAATTAGGATTAACAAAATTGATTAGTGGATTAACTGATGAGGAATTACAATATATAAAAGACACACAAAAGTTTAAAAATGGTTGCTTCGTATTTGGAAAAACAGAATATAAAATATTAAAAGAAATATTATTGCCTTGTACAATCAAAGGAAAGAGTTTTGATTTAAAAATCAATGTAATAGAGGGTGATATACCTTTATTACTTGGTAAATCAGCTATGAAAAGAATGAAATTAAAAATTAATATTGAAGATGGAACTGTTGATATTTGTGATTTAAATCTACAGAAAGTACAAACATTTGATAATGAAGGAGGACACTCATGCATATTATTGAATAAAAAACAAAATGAAACATGTTGGATCAGCCAATTTAAAGACAATTGGATAAAAGAAAAAGATAGAAAAGAAAAATTAAAAAAACTACATAGACAATTTGCTCATTGTGGAATAGAAAAATTATTTAAAACAATAAAGAATGCTAATCAAAAACAAATAAAAGAAGAAGATTTTTGGAATAATGTAAGAAAAGAATTGGAGCAAATTGTGAAAGAATGCGAAATATGTAAAAAATATAAGAAAACTCCACCAAGACCTGTGGTAGGTTTGCCATTAGCAAATAAATTCAATGAACTAATTCAATTAGATGTGGGAGAATTTGAAAGTAATAAATTTTTAGTAATAATAGACCATGCAACAAGATATACACAGGCAGTATGGTTAAAAAATAAAACCAGTAAAGAAATTATAGAAAGGTTAATCGAAAAATGGATTATATATTTTGGAAGTCCTAATAGTATTATGTCTGATGCAGGAAGAGAATTTCAAAACGAAGATATGGAAACTTTTACGACAAAATTGAATATCAAATTAATGAGTACAGCGGCAGAAAGCCCATGGAGTAATGGTTTATGTGAAAAAGTAGTAGGGTTACTTAAGGAATCATTATACAAGTTAAAACAAGAAGGACATGATAAAAAGAATAGCATGGCATGGGCAGTTTTTGCTAAGAATGGATTAACAAATTATTTGGGATATGCTCCTAACCAACTTGTTTTTGGAAGAAACATAGGAATACCAAACATAATAGATTGTGATAACATAATAATGAGTGAAAAGAGAGATACTGATGAAATGATTAAAGAATTATTAGAAACAATAGAACATGCTAGAAAAATACATATAGAAAATGAAAGTTCAGAAAAAATAAAACGTGCATTGAGAAGTCAAATAAGAGAACACATGTCAAAAGATATAAATATAGGTGAAGAAGTATATTATAAAAGAAACATTGATAAAGAATGGAGAGGACCAGCTAAAATAATGTGTGTAGATGGAAAAACCATCATAGTAAAACATGGAGGTACTTTAAGAGCTGTATCAAAAGTTCATTCAACAAGAATTCAAAAAAGTAAATTAAATGAAAATAATAATGAACTTGAAGATAAAAAGGATGAATATGAAGAAGAAAGAAATGAAAACATGATAGATAATTTAAATGAGAATGGTAATGATACAGAAGAAATAATATGGTCAAAAATTATGGATGATGAAACTGATAATGAAAATGAAAGTCAAACTGAAGATGAAGAAGAAGAAGAAGAAATGACATCAATTGATGAATATGAAGAAATTGATCCAAAAAATGTGAAAACTGGTAAATACTATGAAATGAAATTAAAGAATAATGAAGATATATTAAATTGTTATGTTATTAGTAGAGCTGGCAAAGCAACTAGTACGGGAAGCGACTGATTCATGAGACGAGTCCCCAAGAATACGATCCGAAACAAACATTAACGCTTAAAAAGTATGCGAGTTCTTTCGAAAAATGGCGAAATTTGGAAAAGAAAGCTAAAAAATTCAAAGAACTGGATATACAAATGAACGAAAAAACCAACGTGATTTCAGAAAAGGAGGAAGAAATAAAACGTTTGAAAAAAATCATATTTAATCGAAATGCGGCCTCCGCGAAGGAAACGAGTATTTCTAGGGACGACATAAATTCCACGACGAACGATCCTACTCCTACTACTTCCACTCTCAAAGCTGCTGGAATTACTGAAAAAGAATTACCTAAA
>JABUQX010000732.1:45000-55308 GCA_015478945.1 Trachelipus rathkii | reverse complement strand
AACTCGGTTCCTTTGAATTATTTAAAACTTTGACTTGAAAAATAATATTTAAATTCATCATTAAGATACTCGCCAGTAAGTCTTGGATAACACATCAATAATAAGATCATATGAGACATTGAATTCGGCCCGCAGTCGCTCGTATTGAAGATTTTCTTCCCTACGTATCCCAACAAGAGATGGAATCAAGAAGCCAGAATAACGTCCGTAGCTCAGACAGTCCCAGCGTAGAACACTCGGCCCCAACTAACGACGAGACCTCAGGTTCGTCATGTCGGCATACCACGTGAGCTGACAACCTGTTCATTTCTGATTTCGTCTTGTCTCAAGATCTTGAAAAAATTGAGCACATCCCCTCCTAGATGAGGGCTCTGCCCGTGTGAGCGGTGGTGGTTAACTGTAAACTATATATATATATATATATATACTATATATATATATATATATATATATAATTATATAATCAGGATATGATATATATATATAATAATAATATAAATAATATATATATATAATATATAATAATATATATATATATTAATAACACTTTAAAAAAAATTAGCTCCCAACCCTACTTGTTTCAATCGAAGTAACAATATATTCAAAAAAGATCTGGTGGCAAAATTTCTTTAGCCAATCGGAAAAAACGAGGCCGACTATCATCACGACTTCATGTTTCGGAAAATTTTGGCCCGGGAATATTACTTCTTCAAAATTAAAAAATTGTTGTTCTTTTACCTATTTTAAATTGTAATCACTGGTATCAAGAAACTAGAGTATAAGGATAATAATGCAAGTTTCTCAATTAATTACATTGCGTTCTGAATTTTTTGTTCTGACAGCCTTGACTCTGCTAGTTAATATGACAAAATCAATAAATTGTTTCCGCCATGTAAACTATGTGCCTCAATTATTTGCAAATCAATAATTAGATTAACTATATATTATTAAATTAATTATTATTTATTATTAATATTATACTTATATTATATTATATAAATAGATTCATATTATTATTATTATTATTCATTATTAATAATTATTTATTAGTTATATTATTAATATTTATATTATTATTATTATTATTATTAATTATATCATTATTATTTTAGTTAATTAATTATTATTATTATTATAATATTATATATTATTATTAATCATTATTATATTATTATTAATTTTATATTATTATATACTATTATTTTATTATTATGTATTATTATTATTTATTATTCATAACTATTATTTATTACCTATATTATATATATTAATCAGTTATAGTAGTAGTAGTAGATAGTATAGTATAGTAGTCGTGAGTAATCCATGAGTAGTATCTAGTATAGTTAGCAGTAAGTAGTATATAAGCTTAGCGGCCCTAACAATCACACTATTCTCTGGCTGAGAGCGCTTAATCAGGTGGTCGCGTTTTCGATCCTCCGATAACGCTGCAGTTTTCTGACTAACTACCTTTGTAATTATATCTTTAATTTTATTGATTATTATTATATTATATTATTATTATTATATTACTTATTGCATTATTTATTATTATTATTATGTATTATATATTATTTTTATTATTATTTCTAATCATTTATCATTATCTATTATTATTTATTATTATTATTATCAATTATTCTATTATTATTATTTTATATTATATTTATTATTATTATATATATTATTATTATTATTATATATTATATTTATATTATATATTATATATTATTATATTATTATTTTAGTTATTATTATTATGATTAGTATTATTATATAATCATTCATATTATTATTATATCATATATTAATTTAATATTATTATTTTATTATATTATTATTATTATTATCTAATTATATTATATATATTATTATATATTATTTATTATTACTTATTATTAATTATGATTATATTATTTTTACACAATTTCCTTTTTAATTTTTATTATTATCTTATTATTAATTATTATATTCTAATTATAGAGTTTGCCTAAATTATCTTCATATTTTATCTTATTTTATTTATCTTATATTATTTGTTTCCTATTCTATTATTTATTATATATTATATCATTATATTATATTCATTATATTATTTATTATAATAATTTATTATTATATCATTATCATCATATAATTATTATTTTACCATATTATTATATGACCTTTGTTCTATCTACTTAATAATCTAACTTTATGCTATTATTATCATTATTAATTATTATATTATTATTATTATTAGTTATTAATATTATTATATTATTATATATTATTATTATTATATTATATTATTATTATTCATATTATTATTCAATTATATGCAAACTTATCAACAAATTCTTTGTAATTGTATTTGCACGTTTTGGGCGTGTAATGTAACGTATCCTCGTCGTAGACAGCTAGTATCCTTGCCCCGCCGTAGTGGTTCCTACCCCTAAAATAAATGACCGTAGAAGCCAACACGTTCCGAAACAATTATAGATCGTATAGATGACTGTATGATAGAGGAATCTATCCGTCATTTTATTCAAAATTGCTCAACCTATTACTGCTATTACGTCTGGGCAGATATATATATCGGCGTAATTATTGTGTTGGTGTCCTTTATAATATTGTTTACACGATTTGAAAATTAAACATGGTTACTATAATTGTAAAGCGTGCCAGTGGAACCACAAAAAATCGTGAGGCCTCTAAAAGAAAATGAATGAGCATAGAATAGGAATGCTGAAATTTGGATAGTACAATAGAAGAAAGAGAAAGAAGTCTGAATCTCCTAGTTTCTTAATTATAAATATTATTGTATAATAAAACAATATTGGTGTCAACAAATATATGTTTTATAAGTTCATAGACTGTCGTAATTTATGCGGTGTTTTGAGCTCCCTTCAGCCGTTTCCGTCCAGAGCAGCCCCCGACCCGCACATACGTGACGTGCGCGCGCTAAGTACACATCATTTGCTGTTTTATTTGCGTTTCATTTACAATATTCTTTGTTCTTAATTTTTTTAATTATTTTAATTTTTATATTTTTATTTATTCTGTTTAATTTGTGCCTTTAAAAGAACAACCTGGTTTACTAAATTTTTTATGCTTTTCATGTTTAAACCGTTACAAAGAATTCGTCTTTGCACACCCAATAACAGTAATCAGTGAATATCAGTTCAAATCAAAACCCACCACACTTCCCCACCCCACCAGATCTTGATCATTGAAATCATTATAAATTCATCTTATCGAACTTTATTGATCAAGTCATATTTTTACAAAAATTTTGTTTTACAATCACTCACGTAAAAAGCAGCAAATTAGAAATCAAGACCCCACCCTCCCCAGTTACCCTCTTCTGCCCAATCGTGATCTTTTGATCTATTGATCTATGATCTAACAGTCACATTTCGAGTATCATTTTGATAAAACAAACTTAAAAAACAAATTCTTTATACACTGCTACAACGAATATATGCTAAACGTAACAAAGTTTCCATTAATAAAACTAACATGGCATCATCTGAACTACCGAAAGATAAGTACAACCGACAAACCTAACAACCTACGCTCATTATAAAAACTGTTTAACTTTAACAAGTTTCAACGAACAAACATAAAAGTTACTAACTACATAGTCCAAAAACGTAACCCATTCACACTTTGTCAAGCATAATCTTTAAACAATCATCGTTAATTTAGCATTAACATACGTAAATTTAACAAAATTATACATAACCACTCGTCTAATTCATCATATTACTCAACGAATATACCATAACTAACCCAAACTTTCAATTGAATTAAAGACTCACATAGCAAAACGGCTGAATCCAATATAATCAAGCCACAACAAAAACCATAAAACACACCTTAAGCCAAGAGATAAACTTTAACATATAACAAAGCTTCCACACTCTACCAACAGTAACCAAAACTAACATAGGACACTACAAAAAAGTATACCATCATTACCTTAATCAAAGCAACTATCTCTAACATCGCATGCGAATGCGTGTGAGATGTTACATTACATCAATATTTTAGCAAAAATATCATACCCCTGTCTAATAATCATACTGGCCAGCGAATATATGCTAACTCATATCACCCAAACTAAGAACATAACGCTAACATAACATAACCTGAACAAGAAAATAATGGACAACGACAAAACCTACCACAACTTACGTACGAAAAACTAGTTACATAACAAATTCCACACTCAACAGCATCTAAAGTAACTAACATGCCTTCATTATCCATTCACTCTTCATCTTTAAATTCTATGATAGAAGACTCCTCAAGCTCTGTTCTTCTTCCCCACTCTTCTCCTCTTCTCAATAGCCGTTCTGCTTACCACTTTCATCACTTTTCCGCCTCCACATATCAGATGACTGTACCTTTCGTCTATTACTTCCTTCATCAAATAATTCAGCAAGTAGGATTGCCATGTAGTAATTTAATCTTTGATACTTACTTAAATCATCTCATGGCGTCAGAAAATCATAGCTGTTTCACATGCTTACAGAACATCTAGTTCCCACTCTATAATATATTCTCGTCATTTTTTAAATGTATCTCATAGTAGTAACAATTGATTACTTAATTTAAACAGAAAGGAACATAAAAACCATTACTTGAAACAATCCTTTATTCCTTAAAATATCTCCTCTATAATACTATACTCAATAAATTTATAGAATATATATATATACAATATATATTATATAATATAATATATATATATAATTATACTATATATATATACACTAAACTATAATATATACTATATATATACTCGTATCATATAATAGATATACATATATAATATATATATGTACTACTATATATACATATATATATCATAATAATATATATATATATATTATATATATATAATACTAAAATAATATAATATCTATATAAAAATAATATATATATAGTATACATAAAATGTAAATATCATACATAATATATATATAACAAATATATAACTATAATATATATATATATATATATATACAATACTACATTATATATATATAAATAATATATCATATATATATAATATATATTATATATATATAGAATATATATCAATAATATAAATAATAAATATTAAAGCTATATATATATATATACATATATCTAAGTATATATGACTATATAGTAAAATTATATATGGACTATGGTATAATCTATATAATTGCATATATTATTTAAAGATTTAATAATATATGATATAGATATATATATATATAATGTGCATTTGTATAGTCTGCTATAAGAGTACTATAATATTAACATAATACTTGTATATATATTGAATACTTAATATATAATATATAATACTATAATTTATATATAGTATATATCATATATAATATGGGTAGTATCATATTACCCATTTAACTTCAAATCATATATAAATATAATATATATATATATATATATACTATATATTATCATATATACATGGAATTCCTGTTATACATTCTCAAAACCCTCATTCTATATTTTCATGCATGATTTTTTTCATTTAATTAATGTTTCTTTAACCATTTTGATACGAGAAAAAGAAATAAAAATTATTTACAAAAGAAGCAAAAATATTATTATTTTCAATATGTTGAAATGGTTCAAACTGTGGTATTTTAGCATGCCTTTAACCATCGTTATATTTATGATTAAAAAATCCAACCTAAAATTATTTTACGCCCTTCTACTACTATTTATACACTAGACTTCACTAACACAAAGACGAGAACAAAGAATAATTCAAATAATAAGTAATAATAATAATAATAATAAATTGGGCTTAATAATAAATAATACATACATTAATGAAGTTTGAATAATCATCACCACTAATAATAATAATAAAATAATAAAATTAATGATAATGATAAATGAAATAATCAATAATATTCAATATAACTAATAGTAATATTAAATATAGAATAATAATAATAATAATAATAATAATAATATAATAATAATGAATAATAATGATAATAATTAATAATAATAATAATAATTAATAGATATAAATTTATATAATAATAATTTATAATAAAATGAAATAAATAATAATGATAAAGATAATTAATAATATTAATAATATAATAATAATAATAATAATATAATAAAATATATAATAATAATAATAATAATAATAATAATAATAATATAAAATAATAATAATAATAATAATAAAATAATACATAATAGATCATTATTTAAAACGTTTTCACAATGGAATAAACTTTCTAAAGTCTACTCTGCAAAAATAATATAACTATGGTCTAGATGTGATTTTTTTGAAAATCCACCACGAGATCAAATTTGAACATCTATAATGTTAATTTTTTTCCTTTTTCTTTAAAGCTATTTATTAAAATAAAAATTTAATGCTGAGTGACGGAAAATTGTTTGCGATAATTTTTGATTATACAATTGATTATATACTTTTTGAACTAAGATTCTGAAATGCTAGATATCAAAGAAGTAAAATTGGAAATTTGACCACATCATCGCTCGTTTAAGAGCTTACCAGGATGCAGAAAACGAGCTCCAAACCATCATGCATCCCATCAATTTCTTTCAACAATTTCACCATTTATGAATATAAATTGAAATATATTCTTCTTTTTCTGATCCTAACATTACTTAACAAAAAACTTAACATCAATACGCGATTTACTCAGTTTCAATGAACTTCAACCGGTTCTTTACTCTTCCGAAAAGCTTCTTTTTTAAACGCGGAAGTTAAACAATAATGGGAAAATTTCTTATGTATACAGTCTTATTTCAAATATTCTTGAATATGACACATAAACAACTCCTTCCCTGTCTTCAACTTCACTTATTCATTGTGAACATATTTTGAAGTCCTAAAACTTCATGAATGTTATCGAATGTTAGAGTGTGCGTATATACCTATATATATTATATATATAATAGTAATATATAAAATAATATTATAATATTATACGATATATACTTGATATATATATTATATATATATATATATTATATCATATATAAGCCATTACCTAAAACAAGAAATAAAAATCAGACAGTCAGTTTGAAATTGAAAGTCTTTTTGTATAAGAAATATTAGATAAAATAAATAAAAATAACAGAAGAGAACCCATTAAAGCCGATGCTATTAAGTAAATCTCTCCGGCAAATTGAGTGACAGGCGTCACAATCTTACATAATAAAAAAGATCCTTCCCAACCTTTCCGCTTTCAAAGCTAAAAAGATATATATCTGCATGTTATAAATAAAAATTTTAAAATCGATTAATAATAAAATTTTTATTACACATGCATTATAATATATATAATATACTAAAATATATATATAATATATATTATATATATAAATATATATATAATATTATTATAATATTATAATAATATCATTTATAATATAATCATATATTATACAGATTTCATTTTGAATTATTTTAAACTTTGCTGAAAAATACATTTTTCAAAATTATCAACTGTAATTGGGCTTTCGCAGTTTGCAAGTTTGTATAAAGCATTTTATACTAAGACTACATGTATCGAACGAATGCCATATTCCGCGCCGCAGGTCAAGCTGCGTCCCATGAAGATTTGCTTTCGCCTAGATTCTGAAGAAGATACACAACACACAAAAACTTTCGGCTAGCTCACGTCTAGGCTAGACACTCAACCAACTAAGACCGAAAGACTCATACCGTCACTTGTGACCTTGTGAGTGAGCCTGTTCTTTCCTTACTCCGTCTTTGCATCAGAAGAAGAATTTAAGACATACCCCCCTCCTAGATTAGGCTTCTGCCCTTAAAGTTTTGTGTTAAATAAAATATATATAAATAATTAATATATATATATAATGATTATATATGTATATACATATTTATATAATATACTCTATACCTATATAATAATATATATATATATATATAGATATATAATAATATATATAGAATATTTATATATTATACTATTAATATATATATATAATTATATATATATAATATATAGATACTAAAATAAACTATAAAATATATAATATATATATATATATACATATATACTATATTATAATATTATATAATAATATATATATATAACTATATATACTCATATTATAGTAATAATATAAATATATACATAGTATACTATATATACTATAGAAGAGAAATATAATATTGAATAATACTGAATAATATTATACAATATATATATAAACTTTTAAAAATAATACTTGAATAACAATAATCTTGAAACTCAATAAAATTTTTCCCGGGAAAAATTGGAGTCCTGTAACGGTTCGCGGCAATAATTTTCCCCTTGAATAGTTATTTAGGAGATTGCTTTGCGTCCAGAGGAGTTTTTTTCAATATACACTTTATTACTTAAGTTGTGAATGAATATATATACCTATACATAGGAAGAATTTCATTACAAAATTCTGCTAATTTAGCATTGTAAATTTTTTTTCCATCAGAAGGGTCATTGCAATGCTAATTAAATATGAAAAATCACCACGATGTTTCCCGTGTTATTATGTCTGAGATTTTTCCATTAATATTTATTAAATTAACTAATTTTTATAATAAAAAACTTTTATTTAAATAAATAAAGCATCATATTCATCATTATTTTTATATTATAATTATTTCAATGTATATTATTATTATTATTATTATTATAATCTAATTTATTTCTATTATTATATTATTTTATTATAATAATTATTATTATATTATGATTATATATTATATATCATTATATATTATTATTATTCATTATTTATTATATTATATAATATATTATTATTATTTAATCATGTGCCCTGCTAGTTTGAAAGGACTTTGTATCGTGTTTTTCCATAGACTTAAAATAGCATAAAGTATTTAGTGAGGCATTCAAAGATTAAGAAAATTATTTTCATTTCTTTGATGCTCGTTGAAATACTCAAAATGCTCGAATTCAAACTACCTTCACACACCTATTCTAAACCGTCTCTTTTTACAATGTAAGAGTGTAATTATTACAACGAAGGAAAGAGCAGCGCATTATGAAATTCAAAAATTTTCATTTGTCAAAACCACGAATTCCGCTAGAAGAATTGACCACTGGGTTGATAAGTTACTCAAACTCTTGATGAATTAAACGGTATACAGAAAAATTTGCACTACCATTGACTGAAACGCAAGGAAAAAAAAGAATCCTCTTCGGAATTAGAACAATTCTGACCGTAGCTCATTCAATGTTGGACAGATGAACATGAAGAGGATAAGCGAATTTCTGTAATGCGTTGAGCACCAAAAAGAATAACCGCTCCACATGGCTGGTGCAGATTAACAAAAACCTAAAACACAGGAAGAATAATCCACCAGCTCAGAGCACCCGCACGTGGAGCTCTTCCAGGAAAAAGAAGCCTATGAAGAAAATGACACAACATTCTTTGCTACTCACAGCTTGCTACATCCAAAAACTGATGACTTCACACATTCAAACATCCAAACAATGATGTGCTGACAACACGAAAATTCTTGCCATCGTTCAGCAAATATCAGCAACAGTAACCGCCACAGCAGCAGCAACGGTTCTCCAGCAACTCGAGGTACATTGCAGTTTTTTACTCCCCATCTCGACTGAATGGTTCATATAGGCAAGCACTGAGAGATATGGGACCTTTCACATCATTAAGGCTGTTGCAGATAGCTTTTCGCTTTCATACTTGAAAACTACCGGTAAAAATCGCACTTCTTCATCGCCCTGAGAATTTAGAGAAGTGAGACACACACGTAATAAGGTACAAATAATCGTAAATGACTGCCAAGACATTAGTGAATCACTGGGATGGAAAGCTGTTCCCAGCACTCGCAGGTGTCTTAAAGGTTGATAGACTGGCATTAATAGTAACATTTCAAGGCAAGGAAATGGAACAACATTTTGCTACTCATCACGCTTGCTAACATCAAATACTGATTGCTTCAACAATCAAACAGCCAAGGCGTGATGGTGGTGACGACAGTGAAAATTACTCTGTCATTGTTCAGAAAATATTAGCAACAACAAAAAAACGCTGTCATCGTTCAGCAACAACAGTTCCAGAAACTCGAGGTATATTGCATTTTTCACTACCCGTCTCGCTGAAGTTTTTGATAGGTGCAAAATCACTGATAGAAATGGGGTTTACGTATTAATGGCTGCTGCAGAAGCTTTCGAGCGTGATACTGAAAACCTGGTAATAAATCGCACTTTTTTCAACTCCTTTGAAAAAAAATTAGAGAAGCGAGAGACATAAATTAAG
>JABUQX010000732.1:0-40000 GCA_015478945.1 Trachelipus rathkii | reverse complement strand
AGCAATTTTAAAATACTGTAGTCGGAGCCGGTTAATTTCAAAATGGTGGAACTGGAGCCGGAGCCGGAGCCGGAGCCGGAGCCGGAGCCGGAGCCGGAGCCGGAGCGGAGCGGAGCCGGAGCCGGAGCCGGAGTTCAAGACGGTAAATTTCAGAGTTGTGGAGTCGGTGCCAGAGTCGGAGCCAGAGTTGGAGCCTAAAAAATTAACATCACCGCAACCATGTTTTAAAGTAGGTAAATTGGAAGATTTATTTAATCAAATTTCCATATAACAATATTATTCTTAAAGTTTTCTTTTTTTTTTTTTTTGTCTTAAACATAACAGTTTTTGCTTTCTTTTATTGCTCTATATGTTTTTGATTAAGTTAAGCCATATCAATCAGTACTTAAGATTTTCCTTTCAAATTTTTATTCTTTTCAAGTGTCTGATACCCTTTAAATCATCATCATCATCATCATCATCATCATCATCATCATCATCATCATCATCATCATCATCATCATCATCATCATCAAAATCAATATCCCTCAATCATCAATCATGCATCATTCATCAATCATCAATCATCATCATCATCATCATTCATTGGTGTGAATCATCTCATACACCGGAAAAAGAAAAGAACTAGAAGAACATGACGCAAGTCGAAAAGAAAGCTCCTCCCTTACATTCCAATTTATACCCTTAAGAAAGAACTCATTGTAGTCAGAAAAATCTAACCTAGGGTTTCACAAGACTCCCATGAACCCTCACTGTGGGGTCTCAAAAGTGTGGGTTCTCCTTTGCCAGGCCAACATCCAAACTCCCTCACAAAATCCCTCCATTCACTCCTATTTTTATGCACCTTTCTTCTTGTTTCTGCCAATTTCACATTCATCTCCATCAGGCATTTCTTTACTGACCCAATCCACTCTTTCTTCGGTCATCCAGCCTGCTGATTTCCAGCACGCTCACCACTATACATCCGCTTAACCAACCGACTAACATCCGTCCTTTCAATATGACCAAACCATTTCAATGTTCTCTCGTTTAAAATCTCATTTACGCATATCCTCACAGCACACAACCTCCTAATACGTTCATTCTTCATTTTATCGATTCTTCTCAAAAGTAACAAGTCCCTAAGATTGTAATCTGAAAGCATTGTACTGTTAGATAATAGCTTTCTTCGACTTAGTTTTTACAACCAAACATTAACACAGGTAACAGCATACCCACGTTGAAAACCCTAGCGCATTCAAACCTTAGCCCCTTTACATCCACCAAAGATTTTATTGCACCAGCCACTTTCCTACCATACACATTTTTTCTGTTACACTCTGCATCATCCATTCCTTTTTTTATCCAGCATATGTCTAATATTTAAATTCAGACACCTGTTCCAGTTGCTCACCATCTAACAAAACTTCACACAGCTGACTCCCCTCACTCACTACCATATCTTTACTCTTATCTACATTTAAATTTCAAACCCTTCCTTTTGTAACCCTATCCAAACCTCTCTAATGCATATGCTCAAATTTCTTCAGATTCCGTCACACAAAACCAAAATTCCACAAATAATAAGAAGGACATCCTCCACTCTCTTCCATTCTCCATCATTCTAAAACCTTTCCCTGCCCTCCCCACTTCTAATTCTTTCATAACCCCATTCATTTACAAATTGAATAACCAAGGAGACATAAAACATCCCTATCTCACTCCGCTATTAAAATTAAACCAATCACTTTCAATTCCATTTATTCTTACTCAGGCTTTACTATCGTCATACATACTTTTGATTCCATTCAGAAGCCTACAGCCAATATCATATTTCACTATCACCTGCCATGAGAGCTTCGTTATAATCCTATCCATACGACCTGTTGCAAATCCATAAAACCTAAATACAATTTATTCTTCTTCTCTCTCATTTTCTCAATCATTTGTTTTCAATGTAAACAATTTGATTCCACACATCCTCTTCCACTTTTAAATACACCTTGTTCTTCACCAATCTGTCACTCAGAGACTCGACGCAAATTTTTGGACAAAATACCAGCACATATCTTCCCTACAACACTCAATCAACTAATTTCCCTAATGTTTCTACAATTCCCCTTATCCCCTTATCCTAACATAAGGGTACTATTACTGCTCTCCTCCAATCCCTTGGAACAATACCTTCCATAAACACTTTGTTACACAACTTCCAAATCCATTTAATCACCATCTCGCATCATTACACCAGTAATCCATCTATGCCTCGCAGATTTACCATTCTTCAAACTTTCTCCCTCTACCCATTACCTCCTCCTTACTAATTACCTCATACCCAAAATACCTATTTCTTCTTGCACCATCAAACCCACCACACACGTTCACTATCATAAAGGGAAAGGGCAAAATGTATGTAGATTTTCGAAGTGTACGCTCCACACTCTCCTCACATACATTTTATCAGTTCAGAAAGCGCCATCCTTATTCATTATTCTATGCAGACTCCCCTTATTTTCATTATTAACATGTCGCTCTTCCTTCTAGAATGGCTTCCTACTCCCTTGTAAGTCCCCATTCATCCTCCTTCCATACTGCTCATTCACTTCATTTTCCTCCTACGTATGCAACTTTTAATCTTCCTTTTTCCTCATTATATAATTCCAAACACCTTTGTTTTGAAGCTTTATCATTGGCTTTTAGCACATTCACCATGCCTCTTTTTAACATTTAAACGCTTGCATCACCTCTTTATTCCACCACTCACTGCTGACATTCTTACTTCCTACTTTAGCACATCCACATACTTCTCTTGCACTACTAACAAACACTTTCTTCATTTTCGTCCAGATTTGCGTGATTCTTCTTGTTCACATTCAACTGATTTATTTGCAAGCGCTTTTAAATACTTTTCCTCATCACCTTGTTCACTTAACTTCTCCCTCTTAATTCTTCCCACTTCCTTCCTTTTCACCTTCCTCTTCATCCAAGCCTCCACTAACTTAATCTTACGTAAAACAACATAATGATCCGATAATCCCATCCCTAACCCCCTAAATGATTTAACATCCATCACCTACTTCAGCATTTCCTTCTTCACCAACACCAAATCAATCATACTTTTTAGCTTCGATACCATCTCTACACACACCAACTCTAGTATACTTATGAATACTCTTGTGTTTTAAGAAAGTATTACTTACACACATTCCTCTCTTCTCACAGAAATCAATCACCTTCCTAACATTCTCATTTCATCCCGTCACCCAAAAGCCACATGTTGTACCATTCCTTTTTTGATCACTTATCCAACCATTTAGGTCACCCAACACAATCAATCTGAAACTCCTACTCATCCCTTCCAAAACCTCCATCCACATTATCTCAGAAAATTACACTCTGCTCAACATCACCCTCAGATGGACCATATGTTAGAATCACACATACATTGATATTTTCAATCTTAAATTTACCAATTAGAATTCTACTACTCACCCAAACAAATTCCACCATAGGTCTGTGCCACAGGTCACTTATCACTTATTCTCTCGCCCTCTCATTCCTTTTCACTCCAGTGCATACACTTTTCACAGCACAACACTCATATTCACCGTTTTTTCATCTTTGTTTCTAAATACATCCATCACCTCTCTCCTTTTCTCTTCATAATTTATTTCTCCTGACAATTCCATGTCCCATAAAATCATAGCATTTTCACCGAAAGATCGTAAGACCGTTACGGTGATCACTGACTTTCTCTGAGGAATGCCAGTTAGCAATTATGGCAAGAGATAAGTGGTAGTGGATAGCCACCCAATTACCACTTTCCCTTTAGTCACTTCTAGCGAGAAGCAGAACATCAAGTACTGGAATCTTTTTCTCCATTACACATGTATATAAGCATTTTTCTCGTAAGGTGTTGTCTGTAAGAAGAGTGTGGATATATCGCAAAAAAGAAAGGCGAACCATTGGGTACTGGAATGTCATGGGATATAAATCTACAACAAAAGACTCCAATGAGAAGGTTATTCTTCGTTGTTTGTAAGTGCTCTAACTCTACACTCTGTCCATTTAGTCGTCCTTACGACCACGCAGAATCTCATGATATAGTATTCTTGCCTCCCTACATAGAGATGCTCCCCATCGCAGGGGAATTTAATAAAGGTTGGAAAAACCTTGCATTCAACCTACAATCCATGTTGGATCAAGTTAATTATCATACACTAAAAGTCTAATCATAATCTTCTATTTACCTACCGTCCTTGTCTTTAATAGATATTTTTTAATTACCCTATCTTATTAGGGCAATGTTTCTGACTCTCCAACATCTCAGCACTTCCATCTATTAATTTCGTAAAAAAATCCTTAATATAATTAACCAAGCATAAGAATAAAAATAGTAACGTTTGTACCCACCATCCGCCTATATTCAAGGTTACATTATATAATTCCTGTAACCATACACTTTACAAAACGCATTCTGTTTCCTATATTAATAGTTATAGTCTGATTTTATTTCCCATTCTTCCCGTAGAAGAATAGTTCTTCACATTAAAGTGACTCATGATACTAATTGTGCGTTTCTCGAATTTTATGGCGACGCAATGCTGACTAAACAAATGTGATCAGAATTCATAAATTTTACCTTGGCTAAAGGCTGTTATCCTTCCAAAGACAAGTAATTACCTTAGAGCTTTGAACACACCCACATCCCACGCACAAAAGCAAAAGTCGCGTACACTAACGCGACACCACACACTTAATATATATATATATATATATATTAATATTATATATAATATATATATATATATATACTATATATATATAAATATATATAATATAATAAATATATATATATATATATATATATATACTAAGTAGTGATGCCCCGGTTTGACCGGTGCCACCCCTTTTCGATATGAATGGAATAAGAGCTATAGGTTCTGAAACTTGATATATAATTATATATGGGATAGCATGAAACGCGCGTAAATTTCAAGTCTGTAGGATGTATATAGAGGTGGGTCACCCCCGAGAGCGTAGCCGCTACGCCCGCGTTTATACCCTTTTGGCTTTCCAAACCCGAGATTGAGTTAAGCCTAACGAGAGTTAGGTTTTCCGAGCGTGAGACGTAATCTCGTCGCAGACGAAGATTACGTCAGCGCGCGTGAGCGCGCGCGTGTGCATACACATACACAATATTATTATTATTACGTCGAAGATTCGATTCTCCGAAAAGAATCGAATCTGGTCGAAAAACGATTTCCAGTGAAGGAATGTTTTTTAACGCACGTCCGATATTACCTTGCAGCCGTGGTTGCTTCTTTGCATCCGGTCTGATCCAATAATATCTACAGGGTTATGAGTTATCGTATGGGTTAAATTTGGAGATTGTTATATGGTTAATGTAAGCTCACGTAGACGAGATTACATGCCTGCGTCCCCCGTAAGGGGGGGCCCCACCCCCCTTACATACATTAAAATATTGACGTAGAAAGACTGAAACTATGAAGACAGGATACGAGGAGTTGAGTCGGAGACGGAGGTCGGAGTTGGATTCGACTTCGGAAGTCCAGAGACCCACCGGAGGGGGGTCTCAGTTTTGAAAAAAAAAAAGAGAAGAAATTGGTATGGAATGCAAAACAGAGGAAGAAAGACCAGAAGAAGAAATTTGGATGGAGGAAGAAAGGAGGAGGAAAGGAGGAGAAGAAGAATGAGGAAGGAAGGAAGTAGGAGAAGGATTCAGCCGTTGGTCGTGGCACCGTGCTGGAGCGGTGCGGTACGCAAGTTAATAAAACATTCGTATAAAACAATGTTGGGTTGTCTTTTATATATGTATTGATCTGTAGATTTCGAAAATAATGGTTTCAGAACCATTCAAGAAAAAAATAAATCAATAAATAAATATAATAAATAAAAATTTCTTTTTTATTCTTTTTTATTTTTATAACTTACAAATTTACGTTTTTTACACACCTAAAAGCAGTAAATCACTAATCAAACCACTATCCAACCTCCTTCCGACCATTGTGATCTATTGATCTATGATTCAAGTAAATTTTTACTAAATTGTAACGTTTTACATAACTAAAGCAGTAAATCCTAAATCAAACCACTATCCAACGCTCCCTCCTGACCATCTGTGATCCATTGATTTATTGATTAAGGTCAAATTTTTTTACTAAAATTGAGTAACGTTTTTACATAACCCTATCAGTAATCACTAATAATCAACCACTATCCAACTCCTCCAATGAACATCCTGTGATCCATTGATCTATGCATTAAGGTCATATTATTTTTACTAAAATTGTAACGTTTTACATACCCTAAAAGCAGTAAATCACTAAAACAAACCAATATTCCAACCTCCCTCCCTGACCAGCTGTGGTCTCAATTGATCTATTGATTAAGGCCAAATTTTTACTAAAATTGTACCGTTTTACAATACCCTAAAATCAGTAAATCAGTAATCAAACACCATCCCCCCCCTGTCCATTCTTGAACTATTGATCTATTGATCTATTGATTCAAGTAATTTAGTATCATTTTTTGGATAAACATATACATACAAATCAAGTTCTTTATCATACAGACCAACAAATATATGCTGACGCAACAAAGTTTTCACATTAATAAAGCTACCTTAGCATCATCTGAATATGAATATAACCCACAACGACAAACTTACACATCTTAAACATGGATAAACTGTTAACGTTAACAAAGTTCCACACTTAGCATCAGTAAAGTAACTAAATATAGCATACAAAGCGTAAACCCTACTTACAATTTTCTAACCCTATCGCTGTTATTTTACATTAAGACTGTAATATTTTAACACAAAATTTAACCATAACCGTGTGTATTATCATACAGACCATATGAGTAATAACTCTAACGTAACAAAGTTTTCACATTAATAAAGCTAAACGTAGCATCAACTGAAACTAAGAAAATAATGTACCAACAACAAACCTAACACGTCTTAACAGGAATAAGCAGTCAACGTTAACAAAGTTCCATACTTAACAACCATAAAGTAACTAACATAGCATGCAAATACGTAACCTATTCTTACTTTGTCAAGCATATCTCCAACACATACAAGTTAATTTACACTAACATGGTAATTTTTAACTAAATTTATAACAACATTGGTTAATTATCATTCAGAGCAGCGAAAGTATGCTAACGTACAAAGTTTCCACATCAATAAGCTAACATAATCGTTACATGAACTAAGAAAATAATGTACACAGACAAACCTATCGCACCTTAAAAACACGAAATAAACTGTTAACATTAACAAAGTTCCACACTTACCAACAGTAAAGTAACTAATGGTATGCAAAACGTTACCTAATCTTACTTTTTCAAAGCATAACTCTAACATTATTAATCTTACACTAACACAGTAACAATTAACTAAAATGTATCATAACCTTGTCCGAATATAATACTGGATCACAAATATATACCTTAACATAAACATAAAGTTTCAAAAATAAAACTAACATAGCGTAACATGACCTAAGATAATTTACAAAGACAAACCTAACACAACTTACAACAAATAAACTGTTAACATTACCAAAGTTCCACACTTAACACCATAAAGTAACTAACATGGTATGCAAACGTAACCTAATCTTACTTTTTCAAGCATATTTCTAACATATTAACGGTTAATCTTACACAGACACAGTAACATTTAACTCAAATTTATCACAACATTGGTTAATTATAATGATCAACGAATTATCTCTAACGAATAAGAGTTCCACATCAATAAAACTAACCTAGCGTAACATGAACTAAGAAAATAATGTATCCAAAAGACAAACCATAACACAACTTACAGCCGAAATTATAACTGTACATAACAAGTTCCCTGAGTTCTTTAATACTAACCAGCGAATATATGCTAACATAACCATGTTTTCCTATTAATAAAGCTAACATAGCATCATATGAACTAGGAAAATAATGTACAACGACAAACCTAACATCCCTTACGCTCGAATAAACTGTTAACATTAACCAAATTCCACACTTAACACCCAAGAACGTAAGCTAACTTTACAATACAAAAACGTAAACATAATATATCTTTTTCCAAGCATATCTCATAACATAGTTAACGTTAATCTAGCATTGACACAGTAACCATTTAATCAAAAAATGTATCAAACCATACTAACGCATCAATAATACCTAATGAGTTAAAGACGAATAAAGTAAGTTGTGTAGGCTTATCTCTTTTTAAGACTCCGCCTCCTTCAGAAATACCAACTCTAAACATGAAAAATGATTTATGCTTTAACCATTTGCATAAAGTGATGCAATACTTATTATTATATTTATTAAACAAGCAGGAATACAAGCAATGTAGCAGTCGCCATTCGTTTTACGATTAAATATAAAGACACATCGTTGGGAAAAACGAAACTCCTCGTGAATATCAACAACACGCGTAGAGATGCGGGGAGATGTCATCGTATCAACACTGCAAAAAAACAATCCTACTGAAGAAAATAGTGTATAAACATCTCTTAAATTAATGAGATCTTTCTTTCAACCAATCAGAAGAAAGTAAACAAGAATACGACGTCAATGAACCATATCAGTTCAAAAGGGTATATATTCTCGTTCGAACAAACAACAAAACAACAAATAACAGGTACAAAGATAAGTTCTTTTAGATACTAACAACACGAATAATTGCTAACGTAACATTCGTTTTCACATTAATCAAAGCTAACATAGCATCATATGAACAAGGAAAATAATGTACAACGAAAAACTTAACACAACGTAAGCACGAATAAACTGTTACATTAACAAAGTTCAACACTTAACACCTGTAAAGAACTGACATTGCATACAAACGTAACCTATTCATACTTTTTACAAGCATAACTCTAACATATTTAACGTTAATTTTTACATTGACACAGTAATATTTAACCAAGAATTTATCATAACCTTGTTTTATTATCATACAGAGCAGCGAAAGTAAATGCTAACGTAACAAAGTTTCCACATTAAATAAAGCTAACATAACTAACCTGACTAAGAATATATTGTACAACGACAAACCTAACGCACCTTACGTACGAAATAACCACTAACATTAAACAACTTCCCGACTTAACAGAGTAAAGTACCTAACCACATTCGTACAAAACGTAACCTTATTCACACTTTTTCAAAAGCATATCTCCAACATATCAATGTTAATTTTACATTAACGCATCGTAATATTTAACAAAGGTTTTTGGCATAAACCTGTCTAATCATCATACTGACAAAGAATATAATGATATAACGTAACAAATGTTTACATCAACTTCGTAATATTTAACAAAAAATTCATCATAACCTCGTCTAAATATTATAATCCCCAGCGAATAATTAACAACATGAACAAAGTTTTAAAACCAAACATAACAAAAAATAACAAAATTTTATCACTGACATAACATAAAAAATAAGTTCTTTGAATAAATATCACAGTAAAGCGTAAATAGTTTACTGATTTTAAGCAGTAAATCAGTAAAGTCAGTAAATCAAAACCACCCATCCCTGCAGTCCCCCTACCACATCCCACCCGCCTGTGATCTATTGAGATCTATTGATCAAGTCATATTTCGAGTATCATTTTGGATAAACATAACATAAAAATCAAGTTCTTAATAAGTGCTACCTACGAATAGTATGCTAATCCAGCAAGTTTCAGCACAATAAGGCGTAAACATATATAACCGTAACTAAGAATAATGTACAACTGCAACCCTACAACCTCGAGTATGAATAATCAGCTACACATTTCCTGAAAATTCCTACTTATCAAAGGTAAAGTAGTTAACAGGTCATACAATACTCGATATGTTCCCACTTTGCCTGCATATCAGCAACAGGTAAAGTCGTATTATCTACAAACTCCTTAACAAAGTGGACCAAGTCTATCAAAGCATAACCACATCTTGACTATCGAATTGGACCTATCTTCATCAAAGTGTCACAATACGTTTCGCGTATAACATCATTTGACCTATGAATAAATGTAGTCGTAGGCATTAGCAAAATTCTAGGGCAAACCTAACATTACTCAGAAAAAATTAACCTAGACTCACGTTTCAAACACATCATCGTCAGTTAACTCAGTTAATATCTTAAAAAACTCATCATTTCTCTAACAAATCAGTGTTATTTCACCATTGTCATAGTAATATTTAACATAACGTAACTAACTTACGAATAAACATTTTCATTAACCAAGAGTATCTTAAGCAACACATTCTTCCGAGAGAAAATCCAGGGGGATGCGCCCCTTGAATGGTGTGAATCCTGCGAGGGGGATCACCCCGAGGGGTGTAAGCGGGCTTTGGGCTGCCCGAAGGGCTGAGGCCTTACGCCTCCTTCGGAGGGGTAAAGCCGCTTACACCCCCTTCGGTGTGATCACCCTCGCAGTTCACACCCTTTCAAGGGACGCATCCCCCTGGGATTTCTCTTGTGAAGGTATGTGTTGATTTTAGATACTCTTGGGTTAATGAAACTGTTTATGTCGAAAAGTTAGGTAGTTATGTAAATATTACTATGACAATTGTGAAAATAACACTGATTGTTTAGAGAATGATGAGTTTTTGTAAGATATTAATGTGTTAACTGACGATGATGTGTTAGAAGACGTGAGTCTAGGTTTAATTTTTTGTTGAGTAAATGTTAGGTTTGCCAGTAGAAATGTTGCTAATGTCTACGATTATCATAGGTTCAATGATGTTATACCGAAAACGTGTGACACTTTGATGAGAAGTGTCATCATAGTTCAAGATGTTAAATCTTTGATAGATTTTGGTCCTTTGTTAGGGATTTTTGTTAAGATAATACGGTTTACCTGTTGCTGATATGCACGAAAAGTGGGCGAACATATCGAGTATTGTATGACCTGTTAGCTACTTTTACCTTTGATAAGTAGGGAATTTTCAGGATGTTAGCTGATTAAGTCATACGCGAGGTTGCTAGTTTCATTTGTACATTTCATATTCTTAGTTAGCGGTTATGATATGTTAGCTTTATTGATGCTGAAACTTTGTTGGTTAAGCATATATTCGTAGATCAGTATATAAAGAACTTATTTTTATGTTATGTTTATCCAAAAATGATACTCGAAATATGACTTGAATCAATAGTTCAATAGATCACAGGCGGTGGGATGATGTAGGGACTGCAGGGATCGGGTGTTTGATTTACTGATTTTACTGATTTACTGCTTTAAATCAGTAAACTTTACGGTTTACTGTGATATTTTATTCAAAGAAACTTATTTTTATGTTATGTCAGGATAAAATTTTGTTATTTTTGTTATGTTTGGTTAAAACTTTGTTATGTTTGCAATTATTCGCTGGGGATTATGATATTTAGACGAGGTTATGATGAATTTTTTGTTAAATATTACGAAGTTTATGTAAAACATTTGTTACGTTAGCATTATATTCTTTGTCAGTATGATGAATTATACAGGTTTATGCTAAACTATTTTGTTAAATATTACGATGTTAATGTAAAATTAACAATTAAATTTTAGAGATATGCTTGAAAAACGTGTGAATAGGTACGTTTGTACGATTGTTAGGTATTTACGCGTTAAGTGCCCGGGAAAGTTTGTTAATGTTAGTGGTTTAGTTCGTACGTAAGGTGCGTTAGGTTTGTCGTTGTACATCATATTCTTAGTTCAGGTTATGTTTTGTTAAGCTTTTATGTGGAAACTTGTTACGTTAGCATACTTTCGCTTGCTCTGTATGATAATTAACAAATGATAATTCTTTGTTAAATATTACTGTGTCAATGTAAAATTAACGTTAATATGTTAGAGATTGGCTTGAAAATCATGAATAGGTTACGTTTTGTATGCAATGCAAGTTACTTTACTGTTACTAAGTGTGGAACTTTGTTAGTTTTTTTTTTTTTTTTATTGTAATATTTTAATTCGTGCTTAAGTTGTGGTTAGAATCGTCGTTGTACATTATTTTCTTAGTGCATGTGATGCTATGTTGCTTTATTAATGTGAAAACAATGTTCCGTTAGCATATATTCGTTGGTTAGTATCTAAAGAACTTATCTTTGTTCTTGTTTATTTGTTGTTGTTGTTGTCGAACGAGAATATATATACCCTTTGAAAACTGGATATGGTTCTTCGTACGTCGTATTCTTGTTTACTTTCTTCTGATGTTTGAAAGAAAGAATCTCATTGCCTATAGGGTTGGTTATACACTATTTTCTTCAGTAGGATAGTTTTTCGAAGTGTTGATACGATGACATCTTCCCGCATCTCTACGCTTGTTGTTGATATCTGCACGAGGAGTTTCTTTATTCCCAACGATGTGTCATTTAATCGTAAACCGAATCCGAATGGCGACCGCTACATTGCTTGTATTCCTGCCAGGGGGTCAAATATAATAAGTATTGCAACACTTTATGCAAATGGTTAAAGCATAAAATCATTTTTTCATGTTTAGAGTTGGTATTTTCTGAAAAGGGGGCGGAGTCTAAAAAGAGATAAGCCTAAAAACTTTACTTTTTTCGTCTTTACTCGTTAGGTATTATGATGTTAGGTATGGTTATGGTACATTTTTTTGATAATGGTACTGTGTCAATGTAAGATTAACGTTAATAGTTAGAGAATATGCTTTGGAAAAGTATAGTTAGTTTACGTTTGTCTGTAAAGTTAGTTATTTACTGGTGTTAAGTGTGGAACTTTGTTCCATGTTAACAGTTTATTAGGGGTAAGATGTGTTAGTTTGTCTTTGTACATCTATTTTTCTAGTTCATAATGCTATGTTAGCATTATTAATGTGAAAACATTGTATGTTAGCATTATCGCTGTTGTAATATAGAACTCAACGTGGAACTTTGGTTAATGTTAAAGTTTATTCGTGTGTAAGTTGTGTTAGGTTGTCTTTGTACATTATGTATTCTTAGTCATTGCTGCTATGTTAGCTTTATTGAAGTGGAAACTTTATTACGTTAGAGTATAATCGTTGATCAGTATAATTAACAAATGTTGTGATAAATTTTAGTAAATGTTACTGTGGCGGTACGATTAAAACGTTAATATGTTAGAGATATGCTTGAAAAAGTAAGATAAGGTATTTTGCATACCATGTTAGTTTGCTTTACTGGTGTTAAGTGTGGAACTTCGTTAATGTTAACAGTTTATTTGTGTAAGTTGTTGTTAGGATTTGTCTTTGTACATTATTTTCTAGTTCAATGTTACGCTATGTTAGTTTTATTTATGTGGAAACTTTTTACGTTAGCATTATATTTGTTATCAGTATGATAATCGGACAAGGTTATGAAACATTTTTTTTTAAATGTTACTGTGTCAGTGTAAGATTAAGTTAATACGTTAGAGTTATGCTTGAAAAAGTTAAATTAGGTTACGGTTTTGCATACTGTTAGTTGCTTTACGGTGTTAATGTGGAACTTTGTTAATGTTCAGTTTTTTCGTGTTTAAGGTGTGATAGGTTTGTCTTTGTACATTATTTTCTTAGTTCATTAATGAATGTTAGCTTTATTGATGTGGAAACTTGTTACGTTAGCATACTTTCGCGGCTCTGTATGATAATTAACCAATTTTGTGATAAATTTTAGTTAAATTTTAACCATGTTAGTGTAAATTAACGTCGTTATGTTAATGATATGCTTGACAAGTAAGAATAGGTTACGTATTTGCAAATGCATTTAGTACTGTTTACTGTTGTTAAGTGCGGTACTTTGTTAATGTTGACTTTTTATTCGTGTTTAAGAGATGTGTTAGGTTTTTCGTTGTACATTATTTTCTTAGTTCAGTGATTGCTATGTTAGCTTTATTAATGTGAAAACTTTGTTACGTTAGAGTATACTCATTGGTCTGTATGATAATTACACACGGTTATGGTAAATTTTTGTTAAATATTACAGTCTTAATGTAAAATAACAGCGATATGTTAGAAAAGTGTAAGTAGGTTACGTCTTTGTATGCTATATTAGTTACTTTAACTGGTGCTAAGTGTGGAATTGTGTTAACGTATCAGTTTAATTCCTGTAATATGTGCTAAGTTTGTCGTTGTGGGTTATATTCATAGTTCAGATGATGCTAAGTAAGCTTTATTAATGTGAAAACTTTGTTACGTCAGCATATATTGTTTGATCTTTGTATAAAGAACTTGATTTTATGTTATGTTTATCCAAAAATGATACTCAAAATGTGACTTGAATCAATAGATCAATAGATCAATAGTTCAAGGATGGACAGGTGGGTGGGTGGATGGTGGTTTGATTTACTGATTTAGGGTATGTAAAACGTTACAATTTTAGTAAAAATTTGACCTTAATCAATAGATCAATAGATCACAGATGGTCAGGAGGGAGGTTGGATAGTGGTTTGATTTAGTGATTTACTGCTTTAGGGTATGTAAAACGTTACAATTTTAGTAAAAATTTGACCTTAATCAATAGATCATAGATCACAGATGGTCAGGAGGGAGGTTGGATAGTGGTTTGATTAGTGATTTACTGATTTAGGGTATGTAACTTACATTTTAGTAAAAATTTGACGCTTAATAATAGAATCAATAAGATCA
This sequence comes from Trachelipus rathkii, assembly GCA_015478945.1. Lineage (NCBI taxonomy): Eukaryota > Metazoa > Arthropoda > Malacostraca > Isopoda > Trachelipodidae > Trachelipus > Trachelipus rathkii. The sequence goes on along the minus strand of JABUQX010000732.1, from coordinate 25,394 downwards.
CAGATGGTCCAGGAGGGAGTTGGATGAGTGGTTTTGATTTAGTGATTTACTGGCTTAGGGTATGTAAAACATAACTTTAGTAAAAAATTTGACCTTAATAAATAGATCAATATCAAAGATGGTCAGGAGGGAGGTTGGATAGTGGTTTGGTTTAGTGATGTTACTGCTTTAGGGTATGTAAAAACGTAATTGTAGTTATAAACATAAAAAGTGTAGAAATTTATTTATTTATTTATTTATTATTGATGTTATTTTTTTCTGATGGTTCTGAAACCATTATTTTCGAAAATTCTACAGATCAAATAACATATATATAAAGACACAAACATTGTTGTTATACGAATGTTTATTAAGCTTGGGTACCGCACGGCTCCAGCACCGGTGCCAACTACCAACTCTGAATCCTTCTCCTACTCCTCCTTCCTCATTCTTCTCTTATGCACTCCGTCCTTCTTCCTTCCTCCTTTCTCCTTTCTTCTTCTTCTTCTCTTCCTCTGTTTTGCATTCCATGAATTTCTTCTTCTTTTTTTCAAACTGAGGCCCCCTCCGGTGGGGTCTCTGGGCTCTGAAACCGAATCGAACTCCATCTCCGTCTCCGACTCCAACTCCCTCTATCCTGTCCTCCAGTTTCAGTCTTCTACTCAATATTAATGTATGAAGGGGGTGGGGCCCCTTACGGGCGACGCGGGGCATGTAAATCTCTTCTACGATGAGCTTACATCACCATTATAACCATCTCCAAATTGTTAACCCAATACGAATGAACTCTAACACCCATGTAGATATAATATTGGACTCAGCAACCGGATGCGAAAAGAAGCAACCACGGCGGAAGGTAAAGTCGGAGTGCGTAAAAAAACGATTCCTTACAGGAATCGTTTTTCAACTCAGATTCTCTTCTCTTCGGAGAATGCGAATCTTCGACGTAATGAATTAATAATAATGTGTATGCCGTAATGCACACGCTGCTGACGTAATCTCGTCTCGACGAAGATTACGTCATCAGCTCGACACCTAACTCTCGTCTAGGCCTTAACTCATAAAATCTGGTTTGAAGCCAAAAAGGGTATATAACGAAAGGGCGTAGTGGCTACGCACTTGGGGGTGACCCCCCTCTATATACATCCTACAGACTTGAAATTTACATGGATTCGAGCTTGCTTATTCCCATACATATAGATTATATTCCAAGTTTCAGACCTATAGCTCTATTCCTTCATATCGAAAAGGGTGGCACCGGTCAAACCGGGGCATCACTCCTTTAATATATATTATATATATATATATATAGTCATATATAACAATATATATTATAATAATATATAATATATATATATATTATTATTATATTATATATCAATATATAATATATATATATAATATATAAAATTATAATCTGGAGGCGACTCCACACTCGGGCTACTCGGGCTTAGCACGAGTTAACATTAGAGAAACGATCAAGTCCTTTACAAATATCATAATGCTACGATAATTCCTCTTTTTTTTTTCCAAAATTGCTCAATGAATAAAATATATACATACTAAATATATTGTAAAATTGAAACATGCAGCTACACATAAGCTATTTTTTTCAATCATAAAAAATGCGACCTTATTCGGCCAAATTTGAATAGCGGATATTGCGTATGTGGAGATTTTCCGCCATAAAATTGTTGCCTATTGTTGCCTTTGAAATCTGGTAGTTACTTTTTGATGTTTGCCATTGCTCTTTAAGTATAATAGGAGAGACTAAGTAACTTTTTTTTAAACTTGTTTTAAACGTCTAATATATATATATCATATATATATATAATATATATATATATATATATATATAATAATATATATTATATATATATATATAGATAATAGTATCAATAATTATATATATCATATATATATATATATATATATATAATATATATATGTATATATATATATATAATATAATATATAAATATATATATAATATATATATATATATATATATATATTACATACTATTATATATATATATTAATATATATATATATATATACTATATAAGTATATAGAGAGAGAGAGAAGAGAGAGAGAGAGAGCGAGAGAGAGAGAGAGAGAGAGAGAAGAGGAGAGAAAGATGGAGACGGTAGTAAAAAGTGCTGGACGTCGCCTCTTATATATGATATATATATATATATATATTATATATATTAATATATATATAATATATATATATATTATAGTAGTATTAAAATTAAATATATTTTATGATATATATAAGTATTATATATATTATATATATATATATATATATCACGTATCGTCATCACTATGAAGAAGGCAACAAAAATGCATTAGCCAAATTACTCTGTAGCTTTGCCTTTATTTTAAAACCCAATAAATAAAACGAACGACTTCGCCTTATACGGATTAATATTCCACGCATTCTCGCACACCTTTTTTACAAAGAACCTTTTTACTTACTTCATTTTTCATACACTGATTCGCTCATTTATAATTTGAAAGTAATATTCATTGTAACAATATTAATGTCGGGGGAAAATAGAAAATATCTTGCATATATGATGATACCTCAATAATAATAATAATAATAATAATAATAATAATAATAATAATAATAATAATAATAATAATAATAATAATAATAATAATAATAATAATAATAATAATAATAATAATAACAACAATAACAATAATAACAATAATAACAACAATAGCAACAATAGCAACAATAGCAACAATAGCAAAAATAGCAACAATAACAGCAATAACAACAATAACAACAATAACAATAACAATAGCAATTTTACCAATAATAATAATACTAATAATAATAATAATAATAATAATAATAATAATAATAATAATAATAATAATAATAAATAATAATAATAATAATAAAAAAAATAAAATAATAATAATAATAATAATAATAATAATAATAATAATAATAATAATAATAATAATAATAATAATAATAATAATAATAATAATAATAATAATAATAATAATAATAATAATAATAATAATAATAATAATAATAATAATAATAATAATAATAATAATAATAAAAATAATGTCAATATTGAAAGTTTTCATCGGAAAATATTCCAGATATTTATTTTGTCATCATATTAGTATTTATTTCCGTAGGCCACGTTGTTAGTTTCCGAAGCACAATTTTAATATTAAATATTTAATATTTTTAACATTTTAATATTAATATTAGATTTGGTCGTTTCACATGTTTTTTAATAACTATGTTAGCTAAACTGGTATAAATTATATCACTCGGGTCTGACTCCGGCTCCACAACTTTAAAATTTCCTCGCCTAGGATGAAATACTAAAAATATGCGGCTATAGCTCCAACCACTAGTTTTTCGGCTTCCTGCTTCCCCAAAACCTATGTTTCTGCGGTTCGTCTCCGACCCCAGGCAGATACGAAAGCCTTGTGATGAGGTGGTCTTGCTCACATCAGTTTGCATGAACCTGTTGCTAAAATGCTTATCTATAGTACATACCTGGTTGCACTCTTTTGAATGTCAGATTAACTGGAAAGAGTAAATGTAAAAATGTAACGATCAGCTATTAAAAATTGAATAAATAAAATCTGTTCAATTCTATCTTCCCAGGAAGCAGGTGAGACCCCACTCTTGCACGCATTCCACCAATCTTTCTCAACTGTCCCAACCTTTGAAGAGAATACCGTATACGTTAATTTATAGAGCTACAGGTTGAAAAGTATAATGTATAATAATAGTTGAAATAATATTAGGAAGGTTCATACTTTATAAAATAATAATTTTCAGCTCTCTCATCACATAATCCGCTACGGTTTCCGTCATAAATCAGACCGTCATCACTAAAGAGGCATTCCCTGGTAACACTTGATGGAGGGACAAGCAAGGTAAGTCCTTGATAGAAGTGAAAGATCAGGATACATCTCCGCTTGCATCTTCTACCATACAAGACGATCTTCATTAAGGGAAATGTTTTTGTCTTTGTTGTATTGGTCTGTGATTTTTGGTGTCTGCTTAGATAGCTAATCATTTTTCTTAACACTGCTTTAATGTAAAATTACATTCATGATGTCGGTGACAGTGATGAATGGGAATGGTTTTGAAACAACGTGGGCTGTTTCTTTTTTTTTTTTATCTTGAACTTCTTCAGAGTGAAAATTTTGAAATTCTTCGCATTTTTGGCCGACGCTGACTTTAACTAACTTTCCGTGTGTAATTGAAAAGTGAAAAATTTTGTTTTCAATCCATTGGGTCTATAAGCGAAGCTATGGAATACAATCGTTATTCGCAGTTAATTCAAACCTTTTGTTAATTTCTCTCAAAATCGTCGCTTTCATCTTCTTTATTCCTTGCGTGTCGTTGTTTGAGGATATTAATATTCTCTTTTGAGTGGTTACGAGAAAAAAATTTACTGATTACCTTGGTGATATTTTCAAAGGGTCAGAGTATAGCGACATAGATTGCTAGAATAAAATTTTCATGAAAGGAAAAGACTCATTTCTAGGATTAAGGATCAGGATTGAGGAGCTCCTGAGCTGCAGGAAATTCCAAGACAGGTTGGCTGTTGAGTTGTAAATTTCCATTACTTCGTTATATTTTGGCACTTGATGTGTCGAAGTACAGGTTTCTAAGGTAGGCAACACCATTTACTTTACAAGTTTTATTTTGTTTAAGCTTATATTATTTCGAGTTTTATTTTTAAAAATTCTATGTTATTTAAAGCTTTATTTATTTATCTTATGCTCTATTTTTTTATTATTTTATAACTTTTATTTTACATTGATATTTTTCGTATTAAATTTTATTATTTTGTATGTTCTATTTCATAAGTTTTATTACACATTTATATTTTGCTTTAAGGTTTTATTATTTCATATTTAATTTTACATTTACTGTTCATGTTTTAAGTTTTTATATATTTCATAAGTTTTATTTTGTTTGTTAAGTTTTTTTTATTTTGTAAGTTCTCTTTTATAGGATCATTTTATTTGTTAAGTTTTTATTATTTTGTTTTATTTTGCATTTACATTTTTTAACAGTTTTCTTTTTATTTATTTTCAATTTTATCTTTTTTATTAATTTTTTTTGAAACATCATGTTTTTACTGAAAAATAATTTTTTTTATTAAAAATATGTACTTTATTGACCATTAAGCAGATAAAGCAGCAGCCATACCAACCTCTTCTCATCATGCCATGAGCTACAGCTTTACGTCATATGTGAACACACAACTTGTGTAAAAATAACATAAATAAGTTCTTTGTATAAATACAGCATAAAAATAAGTTCTATGTATGAACATAATTTATTAAAAAAAATTTATGTATCTACGAAATCATTTATTCTCTTTATGCTTTATAACATAAAAACATTAATTAATTATTAAATCAATATTCAAACTCCATTTTACCTCACCAATACATACTATTTGTGATCTATTGACTGCTATAAGTGATCTAAAACATAAATTTATAGCTCATTATTTGTATTAACATAATATTACTAAAAAATTATATGTTCTTTGTATTGAAGACTGGATAGACAATTTTACATTGTCCACAAAAAAAAAAACTCCAAAAAAAGGGTTTTTTTTTTTTTTTTTCAATATCAAGTTAGTAGATATAAGAATAGCATTACTAACTATAAAACTCAGGAAACAGTAACATTTAATTTTACCTTATGTATATAATGGACTTCTTAAAACCTTAACATAAGGTGTGTAGAATATGGAAGTAGGAAAGATCACGCTGACTACGCCTGAAAGTCGTAAACTAAGCCCACTGACAAATATGCATCGTTGCTAACCTCGGTTATTTTAAATTTAAACAATCTAAGATTGTAACTTTTTTGCAAAAGATCTTAACAAAAATTATCTTATAACATAGACCTAAACTATCTACTAACTCTATCAAACGAATAAATGCTAAATATCTCAACAAAGATTTTAACATCAAATTAAAGCTTACATACACCCTTAAACTAAAACTTTACATGTAGTGAATAAATCCTTCGTTTAGCATATTAACCAAGTAAGCTGCGAAGTCATCGTGCTAAATTACACCTAACATTACCAAGATAACCCTCAACCTCACAACCATACTTTTCTAACATATAATATACATATCCAATGTCTAAATTTATAGTGCATTAATAAGACTTTTTATCACAGATATACAAAAATTTTATTAATAACATAATCTCATTTCTGGACATTTATCAACGAATACATGCTAACATGAACAATAGTTTTTCAATAAATCGTTATACTTAAGGATAATACATGCCCTGAAATTAAAGAACACAAACTTACATATTTAAGAGCACCTAAATTCTTGCCGTACGGAATAATACTGGCTAACTGATTAACAGTTTGATTGTTGATCCCAAGCGGTTAACTATTACCAATTAGGCTCAAAAGACACTTTAATCTTCTCCCTTTTTTTACTAAATTAACTGAACTATTCTACGTAATTCACTATCAAATCTAGATATATAACATTATACATAGTGATAATTTTTCTATAAACAAATACAATTATCTAGACATACAGTATAAATAGCTAATACAATAACAAATGATATTTTTCAACATGTCAAATTCATATACTCTAATCAATTACTTTAACATTAACCTAAAAACAAAATTCTGTATAAAAATTATTTATAAATTAACATAACGTTCATAATACAATTATTATTAATACAATCAGTAAAAAATGTTTTAATGACTATATATGAACACGTCCATTAAGATATTATACTTAAAAACATCTACTATCCCTTTAAATGCTATAAGTCTTTTCTTATATACATTAAGTTTCAGCATGGAAACCAAAGTAATATAAAAACTTACAACATAACTAAAAATAATAACATAACATTTTTCGAGCTTAAGCAACATCAAAGCGTAATCATAGCAAATCTAGCATAATTGAAGTAGAATCAAATTGCTAATATTACAAAGTCCTCCTCCCTATCAAAATAACTTTATTGAGGGGGCGTATTATAAACTATATAAGAGCTACATTACAAATACGACATCAATTATATATTCTAGGCGTTACTATTTCAAACGTATCAATATATATTTTATATACAAATAGTTCAACTTTAAATGTCAAGCAATATAATATCACATCATAACCTTAACTAAATGTGTCGAATCTACAGAAAAAATCTTAACATACCACAAGATTTCAGAAATCTTATCATCCACGACTGTTTTAGCTAGCTAAGTATCTAACATTCCTTAATCATTATGGAAAACACAAGTCAAAAATCTGTCATATTAATAATAATAATACTAATATACTAATAATACATAATAATATAATTAAATAATCAAAATAATAAATAATAATAATAATACTGTAATAATAATAATATATATATAATAATAATAATAATTAATAATTAATAAAAATAATTATAATTAATAATCATATTCATATATCAATATATAAAATATCTATAATAATAAATAATAAAAATATATAATAATAATAAATAATAATAATAATTAATAATAATATAATAATAATAATAATAATAATAATAATAATATAAATAATAAAACTAAGTAATATGAATAATAATACATAATAATAATAATAATTTATTATATCAATTAATTATATAATAATAATAATAATAATAACTAATATTAATAAATAAAAATATCTAAGATCTATGAACCTCAGTCAACTCATAATAAAGATCAAATAATAAATACTCAAAATATAATAATGAAATACTATCCTAAATACAAATAATGTAAACAACATTATAAAATAGCATAAAAAAAAGAAAATAAATAACTTCATAAATACTTATAATACATAATAATAATAATAATACATATAAATAAATATAATAATAAAAATAATACATAATTATATAATTAATATATTGAATACATAATAATTTATAATAAATAAATACATAATTAATACATGAATAATAATAATCACATTATCACTCATAATAATCATTATTATAATTAGATAATAATAAAATTATGTCAAAATAATAAATAATATTATAAATAATGTTAATATAATAATAATTTCCACATTCATAATATTTCATACTAGTATTAAGAATTTACAATTTAGAATAATATATAATAAAGGTAATAATAATTAAGATATGTAATTATTATGATAATATAATCAAAATAAAATATCAATAAAAAATAAGTGATGAATGCTTTATGAATAACTAATAATAATAATATATAATACTAATACTAATAAATATATAATTATATAATAAAATAAATAATAATAATAATAATAATAATAATAATAATAATAATAATAATAATAATAATAATAATAATAATAATAATAATAATAATAATAATAATAATAATTAATAATAAAATAATAATAATAATAATAATAATAATAATAATAATAATAATAATAATAATAATAATAATAATAATTGAGAGCAGAGTGAATTAGGTCCACTGTACCTCTGTATAACATTTCATATTCACGACCGTACGGCTGTCCATTTCCATGTAGACTCGTGCGAAAGTTCAAAAGGTGTGAGTTTAAAGCCTGATTTTTTATAATTCCCTAACATCAAGGGGCAATTTACCTCATAAAGTACTAATTGGTATTGTGTCCCGTGGAGCTTATTCTCAGAAACTCCTCAATACCGATCCTTACTCCTAGAAATGAGTCTTTGCCTTTCAAAACACGTCGTTGTTATTGATGTGCAGCGCTGCCACCTGAAAAAAAGAGCGTAAATCATCCGGAGTTCGGAGCATTAACCAAGTCAGCTGCTGACATGCTTGCAGCTGTTGGAAAAAGAGCCTAAGACGTTAAAAAGAGCCAAAAAATGATTAAAAAATAAAAAGATGCTAAAAAGTAACAAGAAATGGTTAAAAAGTGATAGATTTTTCGGACTAGGTTGCCAGATTTAGCGACAAATCTGTCATCTGTCATTTTTCCTATCGATAGTGCTCCCTTTACCATATATATATATACTAATATATTATTAATATATAGTAAATATAATATAAATACTATGAAAACATATTACGTTTTTTTAAATATAATATCGGTATAGAAATATGAAGAATTATAAATAATTATATAAAAATTACTATAATTTTATAATATATTAAATATTTTAATGTTTATATACACAAATTATTTTCGACAAAACCTCCGACATAGATAACTTATTTACAGACAAAATATATAAAATGCAATTATAAATATAAATATAAATCAAATGTTATTATATACATATTAATAATAGGTTTTAATATAGTAGTATAGCAAAAAAATAAATTAATAAAATATTAAATAATAAGATCTTAAAAAAGATAATAACTCTTTTCCTAAAACATAAAACAATTTATTAAACAATATAATTTTACTAATAGTATAAAACAATAGGTATTAATATATAGATAATATTATTAACAATATATATATATTTAAGAATATAATATATATACACAAATAATAAATATTATAAATTAAATATATAAAAAATATAAAAATATATATTATATAAGTTATATATATAAAGTATATATAATTAATATTTATAATAATATAATATTAATATATATATAATATATATTGAGGAATAACAAATAAAGAATTATATAGTATAATAAATTATATTGATACAAAAAGCTTTCATTAATCTTCAATAATAAAACTAATAAAAGCGTTTCATAATTTCTTTAAATTCTAATATAAAAATTAATAAAAAAAGTTTTAATATTTTCTTCACAAAGGCTTTTTGTTTTTATATATTTATTATTTATTTTTTTAATTCTCCCCTTTTTTATTATTTATTTTGATAATTGCTGTTTATTTACTGTTTATTTAATGTTAATTATTACATATTTCTTTCTTACAAGGAGAATCTCTCAGATCGCGCAATATAAGCAATATAAATTTAAATTATCTTGTATCCAAGGGCTACGGAGCCGGGAAATTATTTAATCGGCTTCGGCTCCGGCTCCGGTTCTGGCTTCATTATTTTATAATACCCTGCTCCGACTCCACAAGTTTAAAGTTTCTCGGATTCCTCATATTTAATAGTAAAAAATTCTTAGACACCGGCATCAGCACCAGCACCGGTACCGGCACCAGCACCGGCACCGGCACCGGCACCGGTTGCGGATCCGCTTCCGCCTCCTTCATCACCCAAACCATTTTTGCTCCACGGCTCCGGCTCCTTCACTGACATCCCATCCTTACATATATTTGCATTAAAATACAGAGTTTTCAAACTTGGCACTCATTTTAGGCACTTAACCTTCATCCAAAAGCAAACAAAGACGCCAATAGCAGAATTTCTCTGATGGTTTTTCCTCCTACGATCTAGGTATTATTTACAAATATATATATATATATATAATTAATATATATATAATTATATTTAAAGTATATATATATATATATTATATACTATATATTATATATTATATATATTACTATATAATTTATTAAATTATATAATCTATAATTATAACTATTATATAATATATAGTTAGATATAATATTAAGATATAGTTAAATATAAGAAATTAAACAATAGATATAATGAAGATACTATGATTATATATGATATAATTTATTATAATTACCCTATTTATACCCTATCCAACTGTAACTATATAATTAAATATATATAGATTCCAACAATATAGCTCTAAATAGTAGATAAACAATATATATAGTAGTATACATTACTAATATTATTAATATAAAATATCTCTAATTATTAATATTCTAAACGTAAAGATTATTAAATTATAATTATAATATAGTAAATTAAATAAATTATTATCTAAACTATATATATATAATAATATAATATAACTGATAATGTATATAAATATAATAATTATATATATATATATATATAATATATATATATATATAATAATACTATATTATATATATATATACTATAACCTATTATTACTATATAATATTATAAATATATAATAATACTTATAATCTACATTGTAAGATAACAATAGATTATAAAACTTGTATTTAATCGTTATAATGAATATTATAAAATTATTTAATCATATATTTAATTATATTAATTTATAATATAATATTATAATATAGAATATAGTTTATATTAATATATAATAATATACACTATTTAATATTAACTACATATATTATTTATATATAGTATATATTATATATAGTAATATATATATATATATAAGTATATATATATAAATTATATATATAATATAATATATATATATATATAATATAATATTATATTATATACTATATATATATATATATATTTAATATATATAGTTATATAATATATAATATATAATATATCTATATTATATATTATATATCATATATATAACTATAATATATATATATAATATAATTTAATAGTAATATCTAAAAAGAAATCTAAAAACACTTATTACTCTTCTAAGAGAGAAAATAATCTTCTTTATATTGTTTCTTATTTAGAAATTATAAAAATCCTTTTCAATTTAACATAATATTCATATTCAATTAGTTGAAGTATGTTTACAAGCATAATACATCTATTCTGTATAATATTCTGCAAAAATGTTCCTTAATCATAATAATATAATATATATATATATATATAATAAAGATATATTAGATATAAGAACTTATATAAACTGAGACTAATAATCTTAGATATTATATAAATATAATATACTAATATATATAATATATATATTATATATATATATACCTATAAATATATATATATATATATTATAATATAATAGATTTTAAACGTCAGCGGTAACTATTTAAACATTTAGAATCTCGTCATTACACTATATAGGTAAATATAACTATATAATTTATTATATATTTTACTTGACTATAGTATACTATAACCCTATATTTTTCTCCATCCATATTATTTTATATATTACATCATAATATATCACTTATACTATCATCATAAGTACATACTACTTATATCATAATATATACCTATAAATAACTGTAAATATTATAAGCCGGTATATACCTGAATATATATGATAACTATAGTTAACTCATATTATATTCCAATTATAATATACTAATACTATGTTAGATATAATAAATAAGTATTAATAATACAACTAGTTTATTTTGGTTCTCTCTATTAATAATTATTATTACTAACTCATAAATATATCTTATATATCCTAAATACACCTATATACCTAATATATTCATCTATAATAACCAGAATAATATACCTAATATTACTATATTATATCATATTATATAATATATATATATATATTAATCTATATATACTAAATTAACTTATGTATATCTATACGACTATAAATATATAATATATATATATAGGTCAGGCTGTTCACAGGGGGCATCATGTAACTAGAGAATGGCAACACCTACAGTAGAAACAAATTTAATAATATTGTGATTCAGCGGAAAATTTTAAGAAAGTTTTTTTTTTTCTTTTTTTTTCCATTTATTCATCGAAAATAATTTCCTTACAAAGTAATTTATATTTCTTGGGCGCCCATTTAGGAGGATCGAGCGATGGGATAAGACAAAGCGGGGACCAAAATTCCCCGTCGTCCAACTTTAGAGGCCGAGAAGAACCCGACTCTGATATCTATGTGGTCTACTCTAGGATGTTCGTTATAGTTTTAAATCATAAAACTACCTTACATATATATAAATATATATTTAGTATATATATATACTTATTAAATAGGTAAACCATCTCAATACTAACACCTCATACTACATATACTCTCTATCTATTAACTACCACCTCCTTATGTACTCTCCTACTATATATCTACCTATCCACATTTTACTACATTTTGTCTCACTTTGCTAACTACTATACCTACGTAATTGTAAAAAAAACAAACTATGTAATTCTCTGCTTTTTCAATACGATTAATTATGCATATTTCCAACCCTAATTTTTTTAATAACTCTGCTTCACTTTAAGGTTTCAAATTAATATCTATTTAAGTATTTAATACTGTAACCATGAAAATATCTTTAAGCAAAATCTTACGTCCTGGCAAAGCACTTCCATATTTCTTTCCCTTGGAACCAATTCTTACCTTTCACTGTTATAACAAAAAATATGGAATAAGACTTCTGTTTACTTACAAATAACACTAATTTCTTTCATTTATTAAGAAATTTCACACTTTCTTATAAAAACCCCCATTCCTAAATTTATTGCAGATTATAGATCATAAATTATTTGTTTTTAGTGTAGCTGTTGCCGTTCTTTTGTTACGTGATGTCAGCTAGACGGAAGCTTGACAGATACATATACTTTATATTTATATTAATGATAATAATTAATATCTATCTATATATATATTATATATATAATATATATCATATATATATATATATATAATAAATTATATATAAACATATATCTATAATTATAATATTTATCCTATAATTATAACTTATATATATATTAATCTTATAATAACTATATATACATCGTATTATATATACTTATAACAGCTATATATACATACCTATTCATCTATATATATCAATTATATATATACTATACGTATCTTAATAACTAATAATACTATAATGTATATAGTATTATATTAATACTCTAATCATACTAATATAGACTACTTATACGTATAAAATTATAATTATTATATAATACTCTATATAATATACTTATATATATTTTATACTTAAATCTTAATTTATATTAACTATTATATAGTGTCTCAATTTATACACGTGGACTTGAAGCTGCGCGGTCGCGAAATCAATGAACATGAACTAATGTGAGCGTTATTATTAAATACATTTGGATAAACTATCATTAAATTTTTGGGTACGCTGAACTAACTAACCTAACTAACCTAAACCTAACCTAACTATACCCTAACCACCTAAAATTAACCAAAACCCTAAAATTAAAAGAGTCAACACTTATTTCATTGTCTCATGTTATTATATAATGATTATATATATAAATACTAATAAGGATTAGCACGTTAATATATATTCTAATATAAACTTACTATATGTTAATATATATATATAGTAACTAATTATAATTATTCATACTATATAATGACCCATTAATTAACTTGTGTAAAAAACCAATTTATTAATTTATAGTTCGTACTTATGCAAAGATATTTGGACGAGCAAAATTTTAGCATAGTCGAAAGTGAATAGTATAGTAATATCCCGTTCTGTTCATGTTTCAATTTCATATTATCTATGAAGAAAAAGAAGTATCTCGCACTGAAGATACTCTCTCCAGAACTCGCTCCTCCAAACTTCAAATTACAAGCAAATTTATATGGCAAGGGAAAGAGTAAAATTATCTTAATGGAAAAGTCCCTGCGACTTCCGAATATTCGATCACGACTTTATAATACATCTCCAAATTTTCGCTTTTATAATCAACGTAAGAGTCATGAGGCAAAGTTTTGAAAAACGCACTAGGAAAGGCTGCGTTACTTGCCAATTACGCCTACAAAGAGTATCTCAACAGAAGGGATCTTAATGTTACAACTTATACTTGCGTGTTATCATACTTTTTGTATCTTTTCATTGATAGGTAAAATGCCGATTCTTCTATGTTTTTGATTAGTTTAAAATTCCCAAGTAACCTTGAAGATTACTTTAAAATTTAAAAGATATATGCAAAAGGAGATCTTCTCTTGTTTCCTATACGATAAAAAAGTGGTTAAATTAACTGTGTTTGCGCTTTTATCTAAAACGATATTATCTAGCCTATCAGGACCTTTGTGCTCCTACATTTCATAAAAAGATTAAGTGTCGAAAACCCTAGAGTGCTTCATTCTTACTAAGGATAATTGCATGGACTTCTAATTGCTAACTGTAGTTAGTGAACTAACATAAAAATCTTTAAACTTCATTCAATATTTTTACTTTATATATGGGGGCATTAGAAGGGAGTTAGACCACTGCCATCACTCCAAGTCCTCTCCCAACTATTAATGGTACATGATACACAAGTAGCAATGATTCATAGAGAAACAAGAGTTAACACCCCAGGCTAATATTTTCAGATCAACCCTCCAAACATCTTTCACAGTATGAATATCATGGTCGGACAATCCGGAGGAATAACAGGGACACTGCTTGCTTTGGATACAGAGTAAAGATAAAGTTCTTATTTTTAGCGGCATGCCGTTTTCTTCTGGCTTTCACATTTTAAGGCCAAATTTGGTTTCTCTTGCTAGCGAATTAACTATCGAGCAAAACTCGTATTCTATAATCAAACTCTTGTCTAACCTTCCATACGCATAGAGGTTGTTTTACTCGCTTTATTTCTCCTTGCTGAAGCTCACGATGAGTTAAAAGAATTATTATCTTCCCTTAAGGAAGTCTACCCTCATTCCCTCAGACTATCGAACAAGAAGCAATAACAGGAATATGATTTTCAGGAGCTAGCTCGCTCCAACAACCCTTTTAACTAGGTAGAATACCCATCTGCGTTATGCTCGCCGTGTGACCATTTTCAACAGTTTAGCATCTTAAACTTTAATGTCGGTGAAAAGATATTAGTGCGCCCTTCGTTTTTCGTCTGCATGCTCTTCCTTTCTAACGTAATTCCCAGTCATACGGCGACCTGTTAAATTATGCCTACCAAACTGCACTTCTCTCATCATTGAGAACACAATAATAGGGACCGCATTAGCCAACGAATGTTATTAAACCGTTGTTGTCAATACCTTCGTCTCAAACTGCACGCGTAGCTTGTGACATCTGTAAGTTAACAAAGGTCATAGTGAACATTTCGAAAGATCGCATCACTACTTTCAATATCTTCTATTCCTTGTTCATGAGCCAGCTTATGACACGTTTGTTAGTAACGCATGCAGAGAACCTATAAGTTTGTTACGATCACATCTATATTTGTGGTATCACGCATAGTCTAAGGAAATGTCGCCAAGCCTTGGTGTCATGGGCAAACAAACAGGTGGGCTACTAACATATTCCTCTGTCCTAGATACCATCTACTTCACCTACGAAATCTTCTCGTGCCTCAATGACCTGTCTTCCTTACTTCTAAAAACGTAAATAGACGCGCAGATCGCAATAGAGCAGCCATCTGTGGGTCTCGCATTGACAAAACTGCTTTTTGTATTTTAGGAAAAAACCACCCCTGACTTTTCAGTCTAACCACTTGGCGCAAAGTTATGCAGTACAGCACCTTCCGTAGACCACTCAATCGGCACGCTAATTCTATTCTGCTTTCCCTAACCGCAGTTTCAATGTACTGCCGCAAACGCAAATAATCACGCTACCCCCCCCTTAATTTTTTTAAAAACAAGTTATTAATGTTACTTACAGCATTTTTTACGTTACATCCCTTCGCCATAAATTTCAATGGACCTTTCTAGTTGCAGACATGCAAAAGTTTTTTATACGGTAATTTAATGTCAAATTTTTTTCATTATATTATATTTCCTTACTGCGGTATTGTGAGGTACCAAAAGCTATTTTTGGATTTTCCACTACGCAACCTATTCTAGGCTCCTATTCGATTGCTAAATTGTTCTTCTGCTGCCCAATCTCCACCATTTTAAATACATTTCCATTCTCATCACACAGTAGTAACTTCAGCTTTTGGAGTTATTTCCCATTCATCTAACGTCACCTATTATTAAATCCATTTACAATACTTCAGAGTATAAATCTAAAATTTTTCAACCGTATATTGAGACAAGTGGACCCTTACAATTGTTTTATGCAATTTCGTCGTCTAAACAGAGGGCAATAAATTAGCCAGTTTTGCAATTAAACTGAGTTTAATTACTACTCTTTAAAGCTTGTGTGGCATCGTCTATTAACTATATCAGTTTCATCACCCTTCTCTCACTCAGTTCCTTAACCCTAGATTCAAGCAATATGCTCATTCTAATACGAATTCACCAGAAAACTCATTGATCTGATGACATTATTAACCATATATTTTAACACCGAAAGGGGGACCCAAAGAGCCACCACAAGCAAGTAAAGGTATTCTCCTCCGGGCATCATTCAATTCAGATCCCTAATTCATACAGAATGACATAGTAAGCAGACTGCCAATTACGACCCCTTTTGGTCTTTTTGAATTTGTTTTCCATGCCTTTTGCAGTCTTCGTACTGCCTGGGCTCTTTCCAACGCTATAATGGATTTCAATATTTCTATGATAGCTATTTGTTAATTGTGTATTCTGGAAATGACATCTATTTAATTTCGACAGACGATATCAAAATAAACCACCAATAGAAAAAAATTTAACGCCTTAAATCTAATTTAAAGAAATTTTTACATGAAAATAACCAACCTAGTCATTTACTGTACCTCTATGATGTTTTCTATTTATATCATAATCTATCTCCTAGACTATTTCTAGGTTTCTTATAACATTTTCATTGTACCCTGGTCCTTACCAAGATCGAGCCCCTGAATTCTTAAGAAGATCTGATAATTTCCGCCTATCCTATGACCAAGCTGATATATTCTCAGTATTCGTCGATTTTCCTTATGGTTGGTGGGATTATTATCGTCCGCTTTGATTCCTAATTTTGCTAATATTAGTTTTTCCGCTTAATCCGGAATTTGGCCAAACTTTGTCCAAAAAATCTAGTTCTCTTTCTTGGTTTTCGGAAGCCTCTAAATCATTTCAGGAAATTAAAAACTGCCATAGCTAACGCAGCAGCTCTCCAATTACCTCTTCATCAGCATGCAGTCACTCATATCTTCAACTGGTCACTGACGCTTCAAGTCTGCCATCGGAGCTGCAACTGCATTTCGAGATATGATTTGATAGGCGAACCATACCAATCTGATTTCCCTTTACAGCCAAGAAATTGCACCTCTACCCAACAAGAGACAAATATCAGGCTTCGACAGAGCTCTTAGCAGCACATCATCATTGCTTTGTTCTTCAATTTTTATATCACTTCTCTTAGTTACTGGTAGAGATGCATCGTCTTGTCGACTAACGCTCATGAAACCCTTGTCTCCTCGCTTTTTATAGCAGAATCCAGACAAAGAGCGTATCGCCAGCAAAGACATCTCTCTTCTATTCATTTTGATAACGATTCTTCAGCCTTATATATAATTACAAGGGATCCAGTATAATTAGTGTTATAGCTGACTCGTCTTTATCACAGCATCCAGTATTGCCAACTAATCTACTTCCATCGATCGCGAGTTGATTCATTATATGGTTATTGAGCACGATCACAAGCGCCAACAATGATACTTTAGGACGATTGAAAAATAGCATTCACAAACTTAATACAAGCCAAGCACTTTCTATGTCTTTTCCCACATTCTAATTGACAATCTTCAAATTTGGATGCGAATATTTCTATCCTCATCCCTCAATACTCGATGCATTTATCTTATCCTAAGCACAAATTCGTGAAACATTAGCTTTCTCAAAGAATTTTCCAATGGCAAATGTCTCATCTAAGGTGTCAAGCCTTCTCTTCGATTAGCTGACTATGGACGCGGCTACTACTCTGGCCATATGGATAAAGATATTCGTATATGGGAATGCTAAAGTATAGGATTATTGTCAATTTCTATGTATATCTAATTGAATTACATCTCAGCACTTTTTGATAATTATGACTGCAATGAAGAGCATTCGAAGTGGTGTACATTTGACATTAGTTGGATAAGTGGAAAAACACTTATTCAAGAATCTTCAGCAATATTTCGATATCTTCTCACTTTATTGGATAGAACACGACAGATGGCATGGATGCCTTTCCTCGTTCAATTAACACCACTGCAAAATCCTGTCCTTCCTTGTCCTTTCTTACATGGTAATCTCTCCTACAGAACTCAGCGGACGTTGACCTCTTATATCTCAGCAAGGTCGCGAGACCTCAGTTTTGATAAGTGAAAGTTTTCACTCAGAACTATTTTCACCTCACATAATTGGTTCTCCATCGATACTAGAATGCTCAGTAATTACTCCGATGGCATGGCTAATGGAAAAACTCCGAATCAAGCTTTTCACCGAGTCTTATGAAAGCGGCAACTCATGCGTAGAAAGCACTTCGGATTGGTTACCTGTTCTCTGTTGCTCATGCATCCGTTTCAGCCTTCGGATGTATACCTACATGATTTTTCAGGTTTACTCCCTTTTCAAGCTGTAATGATCGGAAAAACACTTTATTACGCGTCGCGGTTTCCTTCCTTAAGATCCATTTCCTAATCAAGCAAGAATTGAAGTCTATTTATATGAGGAAAAATTCAATCGCTACGACTAGAAAGAATCTCGATTTTCAGACAATCTCCACCTTATGATACGTCAAGCGCATGTCTAACTTTCATTCCATGAATGTCCTTCTAAAAGCATGTTCACACATGTAATATCCAGACGACGCGTGCGATGCAAAATCAAAAGAAATGACGGTTAGACTGCTCCTACATCAACGAGGACCTTTCCTGGCCTGCTTCACGGGTAATTCAAGATCGATGGTTTTCAAGTTAGAAAGTACCCAACACCGAGAACTGGGATGGTTCGTCACATTTTGATGCATCGATTGTAAACTCTGCCCTTATGATATGCGCTCCTGTGGACTAAAGCTCGATGTTTTGTACCTTCACGGAGAGTGTCTCCTTCATCCATCCGTATTGTCGTCCATTGCTGTTCACTGTCCGGTTCCACCTGTACGTACTTCCATCATTCTCTGGTGCTCAGGTTCTCGCTCCAGAAGATTCTTCAACTAGTTTCCATCCGGATGTTCTCGCACAATGAGTGCCACAGGAAAGAGAACCTTCTTTACAAGAAACCGAAGGCGTCAAGTAACATTTTCCTGTATTGACTTATATTGAAATATATTTTTAAATTATTAATTCCTTATTATTGGTAAACGATTGATTTGTATTGGTTTATGCCATTTAAATTTTTTATACTGTATTGTTTTTATAGAGTATAAGTTAATAAGAATAATAAGTTTATACAATTTTAAAAATGCCACCTTTTAAGTTTTCAAACTTTTAAACTAGTTAATTATTTTAATTCAAACATTTGAAATGAATATATTAGTTAAAATCTCAAATGTAAACAATTAAGCTCAAATGGAATAATCTTCAAATTTCATGTATACAAAATTTTCCTATAACAAGTCTTTAATAGTCTATCTTATGTCTTCGGACATAATCTGATATATTTTTGCATTTGAAAGTACTTTAACTTAATGTACTATGTATTTTAGTTCTTATTTTTGGCCCCATTAATATGTTTTTATATGTTGTGATGTACATTGTTAATGCCCACAAAATATGTATTTCATATGACGAAGGTTGATAGTTTATAGTGTGTGATAGACAAGGTAGTAATTACCATTACTTTTTGAACTCCGTGTTTAACGCGGGAAGTAATGTAGTACCCCATTCCTATATTATGTTAAATAAATTTTTAATTTATGTTGTTCGTACTTATGCTAAAATTTTGCTCGGAGCAAAGTTTTAGCATAAGTCGAAGCTGAAATCAAGGTTACCACCGTAAACCGATTACTGTTTAGAGGTAACTGAGCTAATCTATTAAGTAAATCATGAAAGAAAAATAATGTTTCTCACTAGAACGATAACTCTCTCCAGAAGCAATCCCTTCTAAAATCTTCAAACACCTTTTGGCAAGGGAGGATTAAATTTATGGAAACAATATCGCGACTCACGAATTTCGATCGAGAAAACCTTTTCGCTTTTAAACGATAGACAGTTCATGCAGGCAAGTTTGAAAACGCACTGGTAAATAGGACTGCGTACTTTAGCCAACTTCGCTTACACAAGAGTAATGCATCTAACAGAACGGGACTTTGCACTTGCAACTATACTTTGCTTATGTATTACATTATCCTATCCTTACTTTTTTTCATTACGAAATAAAGTCGTCTCTTCTATTTCTTTGATTTCATTTAAATTCGGGAGGGAAGATTATTACCTTATTTCAAAAAAGATCTTCATTCTCGGAGTGCTACCTGTTGAAACCTCAAAATTCCATCAATAAAATAGGCTAATTTCTACCGCAAAATATTTTCGTTTTGCGCACCCTTACTAAAAAAGATAATTACTCTTCATGGCACTTCTGTGTCCCTATTTCTAAAAAGCATAAGTAGTTAGACAACCTGACGTTCATTCCCAGTTTTCTAAAGAGCATAGACTTGCACGTGCGCCTAATCCATTGCTAAAGTAAGTTCTCGTGAACTATTCAAAACATTTAAACTCATCATAGAAGTATTCTTAAATTATTGGGTGGAGTTTACTAAAGAATGTAGACCTCACTTACATCACTCCAAGTCCTTCCTCTATATTAATATATTATATATGTAACTTATATATACCTTATATATATAGTGTTATAATATCAATATATTTATCTATATAATATATAAGTAACACCACTAATATATGCACATTATATAATACTATCTATATAATTAATATACACTACTACTAATTATACTAATCTATTATACTAATTGCTATATATCTATATCTACTAATATATTTTTACTCATATAATATTAATCTATAATATACGCTAATCCACCCACAACACAACACTCTAAACATTAATGATTCACTCATACAATTTGTAAGTTTGCTATTCACACTCAGCACTGTAAGAGTTAGATTACTATTAACATGGCGATATCTAGGAAGTCACATATTGAATGCTTAACATTTATAAAGCATTTCGACTACCTTTCTAATAAGTCTTACATTGCGTTTTAAGTAACCCTCACATCGGAGTGGGCAAAAATAAGAAGAATAAACAAATAGCAAGTGTTGTGCTAATGTATTCTACAAACAAGTTGATGGCCAAGAAAAGACGTACCATTTTTTGCAGATTCTGCTGAACCAGTTATTGGTATTAAGCTGTATGCTTGGGCGTAACGTTAGAATCAAAGCAAATAAATTTAGTAACGAATGTCTGGTGATGTGAAAGGAGCGGCCTGATATTATCTGGGTTAAGGACAAGCATCCATGTCATATTTTGATCTCATCATAGGACACATTGTAAAGCTTCAAGCTATAATTGCGTAAACGCATGAGGTACTAAAACTTCAAGTATATTCGAAATAAAAGTAATAATAAGGAATCTATTTATCTCGTGAATTTGTAGATAACTAAAATAATTTCTTATAGATATTGCCTCATACGTGGCAGATATGAGATCTAAGGATTTTAACGGTTTTCAACAAGAAAAATAAAATAAATTGCAGCGGAACTTTTCAGTTCACGGTATTTTAATCCATAAAGAAAGGTAGTCAGAGATGATATGAAAGTCCTACAACGCATGTTAGGCTGACTTGGTTCTAAAATATCACCGCATGATCGTACTCCAAAAGGACTCCCCGATAATTCCTAAAAAATAGAATCGATATATCGATTTTTTAAAAAAAACTATCCAAATGCTTCTGATAATTATTTTCATGCCAGAAAAATATCGAATTCGATTAATATTATCGATATTGATATATTAATATCCAATATATATTATATATTATATAATATTATATATTTATATTAAGTAATATATATTAAATATATATATAATATATATATTATAATAATATATATATATTATAAAATTATATATATATATCATATTATACTATAACGCTATATATATATATCATTACATATATTAATATAATATATAACATCATATATAACTATATAATAATTATTATATCTATATACTATATAAAATTACTATATTTTAAGACTTGTTCTAATAGTATTACAAAAAAAAACAAGCGATATATATATATAATTGAAATATCATTTTTGGATCAGGGGCAAGATTTCAGTATATTTAAGGCGTCATTTCCCATAATTTGCATTTGTGCAACCGCTCGAATAATAAGATGCCTAATTACAGTTTCTATAGCACGACATCTAATCGGGCAAGTAAATCGAGCAACGATTGGTTGGAGTTTACAATTTATGAAATCAGCCTGTTCTATGGAGCACGTGGTTTTTTGGAATAAACAAATTTAAAAAAAAAAATTAGAATGGTTTTTATTACAATAAATATATTGATCAACTATTTTAGGGAAATTGATTTTAATCGATTTAGAAGAAATTAGATTTATTAAAGCAAAATATATATACAATGAATTGAATTACTATTCAATCAAATACACAAAACGAAAAATACCACGCCCTGCAATCTTATCTGTTATAACATTTATTATCGTTTAGCAATTATCCTAAATTTCGGTAAGCACAGGGAAACGAGCAACCTAAACAGAATTATAGGAAATTAACTATAAAACGTTATCGTTAAGCATTAATAATTTTACTAAAATTTATTGCTAAAAAAATTTGACATATCACGAACTGCCTTTTTTAAGCATTTCTCCTAAAATTTCGTTTAGCAAAAGTTGCAAATTTCGAAAAACGCCCTTAAAGTACAAAATAAATTAAATTAACAAAAATAAA
The DNA here is from genome assembly GCA_015478945.1 of Trachelipus rathkii. Classification (NCBI taxonomy): domain Eukaryota; kingdom Metazoa; phylum Arthropoda; class Malacostraca; order Isopoda; family Trachelipodidae; genus Trachelipus; species Trachelipus rathkii. The sequence goes on along the minus strand of JABUQX010000732.1, from coordinate 1,876 downwards.
AAGAAGCACAAAGATTTTCATGATCAACGATGTTTTTTTTATTTTACAACGGCAAAAATGATATGATGTTGCTAACAGATTTATTTGCATTCTAAAACAATGAGAAGGAGTTGTAATGTAATACAGGGTAATTACATGTATATTTTTAAGAAAAAGTATTAAGTTTAAGGTTTGCAATTCCAACTATTTATAAGGGTATACAATATAGATTTATCATTATATTATAATACTATATATATTTAATATATTATTATTGCCTTAGATATATAATAATATATATAATCGATAATCTACATGCAATCTATTACTTCCTATTTTCAAGGTGGTTTACTGGAATTGCGTTAAGATATACTATAATATATTTATAAATAAATAAATCATATACTATATAATAAAAAATATAAAATTATCAATAAAAATAACTATATAATATTATATATAAATAATTGCAAGTATATATATAATAAATATAAATATGTAAAAAAATGTAAAAGAGTTAGTAAATGTGGATAAAAAATAACAGATCTGGAAGTTAAAAAAAATTTAGACCAAAAAACATATTTTTTTTGTAAAGATAATAATCGCGCTTTGTCGGTACAAGTTAGAGAAAAAGTATCGAAAAGTATTCGATATACAATAGTGTCGTTACCAATATCGCCAAAAATCTCGCCTCATTTCGAGTGCCAGCAATATCGATATTTTTTCGATACTATCGACAAAATTTTTTGGCCATCCCTAATCGTCACTGAAAATTTGCTTCTTTTAACAGAAGAAGAATCTTTACGTGGGGAAGTTATATCTAAGTAACAAAAGCGACAGGTGTTTACCATTAGCATAAGATTGAAAAGGAAAGAGTGAGATTATCCAGTATCACGCAAATGCTTACAATAGAGATCACTCATCTCGGCAATTCATGTGATAGTTGGGGGCGGGAAGATGATTCAAGAAATGTGGTCACGATACATCCATTTGTTTGGTCGAAAACCAGTCGTTTAAAATACTCTTAGATCCGCGCGAGCTTTATCAAAGAAAAACCGTATCATGGAAGCCTGTATGGCACTAAAGCTAGCGTCATAATCCAAATTCCATAAGAATGTAGACCTATACACGACATTTAAATAAATATAAGCCTTTTAAAAGGAGAAGCACCTGTTACAAACAAAAGACAGACAAGGTGAAGGCTAACAAGATTTTTTATTCGTACAGGGCCAATGTTTTCTGTCCAAACACTTCTGACGGTTGAACCTAGTGTGAAAACCGTTGATGACCAGTCGATCAATAGACTACGCTTAGCGCGTTAAGGTGATTATACAGGCGCATTTATTTGTGAGCGGTACGTCTGGATAATTAATAAAGTCCAAATAATGAGTTAATTAAATCATTAGTACTTTTTATAAACTCCATGAAAGTTATGAAATTTTGTTTACCACAGTATGCTACGGATGTATCACCAGTGTTGACAGAAATTTAATAATTAACTTCATACCGTATTAGCTGCTTGACTCAACGAGTAGCTAGTAAGAAATCAGCGAAGGATATAAAGCTGGAAGGGTGCAGTATAACCGCATTTCCTGAATCCTTAAGGTAAGCCAACTCAATCATAAGAGAAGTTTTTTCCCCTTACGATTACAATAAGCGTTAGACAAACCGCCCCGCCAACGTCGTTGGAAATTACAAAATTAAAAAACAATAAATAAAAAAAAGAACATTACAGTTTCAACTTACGTCCTTCGTTACTTAAGCGTTTGTATCATTTCTCTTAGCTTGTATAAACTATTGTAATTAGTTGGGTTACTATCTTTGTTACATTTATATAAGTGTAGTTTACGTAATTGGCTTTATATTATTGTTACTAATTGTCATTTGCTTAGTTTCG
>JABUQX010000730.1:12500-15897 GCA_015478945.1 Trachelipus rathkii | reverse complement strand
CTGCTGAAAAGACTAAACTATTGAGCTTCCCCTCTTAATCTTCTCATCCCCTCTTTAGGAAGACATTGACAATACTTCTCCCTCACCTAACAAGAATTCAATATTGTTATTTGGTATCATATATCATTGGGAACATAGGATTCTGAAATCTTAGAAAGTAGTGTCGTTTGACATACTAAGGCTTTTGACCTGATATTGCGTCGCTACTCTTCAAGCTACCTTCCTTTGGGTAGGTCTTCTTTTCGCCTTTGCTTACCTCTTCTCTAGTTTCTTTCAGATCGTTCCATCTTCAAGCTCTTGTTTCAATGCGAGTCACTCTTCCTCTTTTCAAATAAGTTGAGTTCCTCAAGGGTTCTGATTTATCTCCAACTTTATTCCCTACTTTACATCAACGATCCTTCCTTAGCATGCACTGTCCTAATTCTGTCCTCGCTCTTATGCTAGATGGCTCAACTCTCCAAATTTCTCCACACATTCAAATTGTGCTCCATTGTTCTGTATCTAGAGTTGCTCTCGCTGCATCTTTCCCGATTCATATCTTGCCGCCCAACTGCTCGGGCATTTTCTCGCGTGTGGGTAACCACCAATCTTTGTCGAAATTCAACTCTTGGGGTGAATAAAACCTCAACTTTCTTCATATCTCCCTCTCTAATCCCTCAAAACTTTTCCTATCCGCCTCGACGCTCTATGTCTCACCTGTTTAACACATAAACATCTTGACTAACCTAATAGTCTGAATTGTCTTTGAACCTCAATATCAACTCGGTTGCTAAAATGGCCTCGTAAAAGCTGGGAATTCATTCAGATTGCTTGAATTTTTTCCTTCTGCTCAGTTACTTACTCCAGTTATATAAGGTCTTATTCGCCCTGTATGGAATACTGTTCTCACATTTGGGGTGGATCCGGTTCCACCCTCCTTTTGGATAGGGTTGACTAAAACTAAGAGACTCACTGTCCCATACTTGCTGACTCCCTTGACTCTCTTTCTCTGCGACGTGACGTTGGCGCCCTCTCTTTTTTCTCAATAGGTAACAACAAGCGCACGTGCCGAGACGAATTGACTCTCGCATTCCTCCACCCTGCGTCTCGCCCTCCTTAGCACAAGAGGATGCCTCTTACTCTCACATGAATATTGTGTGAATATTGGAGACTCAAGGATCGCTCGTTGTGGTGCTTCCTTCTTTCCAGCCACATCTGTTTTATGGAACTCCTTCCCTTCATCTATTTTCCCACCAGATCTTTAAATCCCACGTCTGCGCCCACCTGAGGGAATTGTGTTAAGCAACGGACTTGGTGGGTTTACTTTCCATTTGTTTTTTCCTTTTTGTTTTTCTTTTTTTTTCTTTTTTTTTTTTTCTTTTGCCATTCCTTTTTGAAAAGGAGCCCTACCCGTGAGTGGTGGCATCGTGTAAAAAAAATAAATATATATATAGAACTGATCACAACCAATGCAGGGGACACAATAAACACCTCTTACTGGTGGGGATGTAGTATTATTGTTATGATTGAGGGTGCGTTGCAAGGAGTCAGAAAAGTTGAAAGCTATAGGAGTGTTAAAAAGTTTTGTAATGGTGTATCTGATATTAGAGAGGGATTGTGAATAGGGAATGATTATGGTGGAAGCAGAATGAATGTAAGGTGTTAAATGTCATGTTATTAAAGTTATGAGTGTTTGCTTTTTTATATATTGTTGTGATATATTACGTTGATTATTGATTGTTATTTTTAAAAAAAAAATTTTAAACTTTTTATTTTGTTGTCAGAATTTAATGGAACAAACACAGTAAGAAAGAGCTCATTCAATCATTTCCAAATCTGAATAAAATTCAAAATCGATTCAGTAGAAAAACTTTTAACTCCATTTCCGATTTTTTTCTTTAAAAAAAATCTTTCGTTTTTAATTTTTTTTTTTATCCAAATTGCAAAGAATCATAAACCGAAACACAAATCTGGCCCAACCCTTTAAAATCCGTTATAAAAATGAAAATAAATTGAGTAAAAAGTAATGAAAATAATAAAAAATATATAAAACGAAAGTAAAAAAAAGTAAAAGAAATAAACGTTTCTTAAAAAAAAATTGCAAAAATAAATATATAATGACTATAAAAACGTTTTTAGCATCATATATATATATATATAGTATATTATTCTTTTCGAATATGATACATGGAAATTTATATATAATATGAATAACACACTACTTACCCTAAGGTACTTATATCTAATATCTTATATTAACGGTATGATATTCATTATAGGTATAGAAACTATACAATTACATAAAACAGTTACTGGTAACATCGTTCCCGGGCTTTTAGATGGGGTCATATATATAAAATTGAACCTACATGGGTATTAATATTTATATTATTATTTTATGTTGTTCGTGAATAAAGTATGTTATTTGATAATATTATATCTATATTATTAGTGTCATATATTAATTATCTCTATAATGTAGTTATTTATATTATTATATTATGTACATATTCAAATATATAATAGTGGTACTATATTATATATGTTAGTTCATTTAATTAGAATTAAAGGAATTACATATAAAATTATTAATTATTTTATTACTACTGAGTGGTATTTTATTATTATCCAAGTTAGAAAAGAGACTCTTTGTGGTTATAAAATAATTAAAAATTACACCATCAATTTTCCTTCCTTACTTTAGTTAGTGTAGTAGAGAGACGAGAGAAGAGAGCAGGAGAGAGAGAAAGAGAGTATGGGCAAGATGATGAGGAGGTGAGAGAGAAAAGTAGAGTGAGCAGATGATGGTAATGAAAGAGTATAGAGATATATGCTTTAGTAGAACATATTAAAACGCTGGGCAGATAAACAAAAAATTTGTAAAATAGTTGAGTTCATTAGAGTATAATATATTGATGAATGTGTGTATTAAAGTTGTTCAATATATATGATAATATGTTTAGTTGTATTATAGTGTGTGTGTATGTGTATGTTAATATATAATGTATATATATATATATATAAGTGTGTTGTGTGTGTGTGTGTGTGTGTGTGTGTTGTGTGTGTGTGTGTAGGTTGATTTAATATATCATATAATATAGTTAGGATTAAGAATTCTACATACATTATATAGCGTTAAAAGTATTAAGGATACGAAATAATATTTGATGTAAAAGGGTGGTGAGTCAATTAGTAGTTAGTGACCAGAAATATTGGTCGATTGGAGGCATCAGATATATATGATACCACCATTGGTAATATATATATAATATAAATATATATATATATATATATAATTATATATATATATATATATAGCATGATACAAGGCCTAAATATCATTAGGTCATACTATATATATTATATATAATAACAAGTTATTAAGTACATATACAAAAAATATGAGGCTTAAAGCATA
>JABUQX010000730.1:0-7500 GCA_015478945.1 Trachelipus rathkii | reverse complement strand
GAGAATTTTATAGTAACTTTATGGAAATTAAAGAAAATCAGTCGTTGTCCTTTCCTGTCTATTAGGATAGTATTAACCTGCGAGGCCGCCGGGTCTGTTAGTCGCGTTAGCTGTAGAGTTCCGAGATGGACATGATCGGTGATGGTAGGCAGGTGTTGCAGCGTGGGGCTGTTGTCTGGGTCTGCGAGCGAGTATTGGGAGAGTTGAGGTTGGCTGTGGGCCTGGAATGGCCGCACGTCGCGTGTGCGGTCGAAGAGCGCGGCAGGAGTGGTTAACGTTCTGCGCTGGGCTCTGTTCGTAGTTAGGGTTCGCTCTTTCGACTCGGCATCTTTGTGCTTTCTATATAAAACTTGTTTTAGCTAACCCGTCGCATGTCTCTTTGGCGAAACGGACTTCTATCTTAACCTGTTTCCTAGTGTAATATATATATATATATATATTTATATATACTAGTAATATATAATATATAACTATAATATATATAGTATAATGTAGATATAGTTATATTAGTTAGTGATAGGTTATATTTAATATCATTATGTTATATTAATTATATAATATTTACTATATATATTATCATGATTTAGTATTGTATTATATATACTTAAGGTAGTATTTCACGGCTTTTATGGTATCCTCCACCCTTGCGATATGAAGGAATAGAGATATTTGCCTTCTAAAACTTGGAATATAATCTATATATGGGATAAAAGGACGAATCCGTGTAAATTTCAAGTCTGTAGATGTATGAGGTGGTCACAGGCCCCGAGGTGGACGCCGATTTGGCTACGCCTTTGTTGCTTGATGCGAGCGGGTGAGTTTAAGCCTAACAATCGTTTGGGCGACCGACCACCTGGACAGACACAGACTGACGCGCGTGCGCAATACACAACACACATTATTATCTATAGTTATCTTGTCGAAGAAGTGTTCCGAAGGAATCACTTCTGAGTTGTTTTAATAACCCCTTCTACGTACCTTCGTCACGCTACAATCCTCCTCCGTCAGCGGCTTCTTTGTCCATCGAGATCAAAGTACACAGATTCATGTGTTCATTCACCTTTGGGTTCGCATCCTAGCCAACGCTCAAGGCTTCCGTTCGCGGCTGCCACCGCAGGGTTTCGACTCCGTGCCGCGCATTCCGGCTTCGGCTCGGCTCCGGTCCCACCACCGCGCGGGGTCCGTATTTATTATATTTTTTTTTGGATTAATTTCGCCGCGGTTTCTTCTTCGCATTCCGGTTCAAGGTCCGATATATATATAGTCTACATGGGAGGGTTATCGTATCAGGCTAAAATTTGGAGGGGGGTTAGATGGTGACATATCTTTGTTGTATACGAGGTTACCCCACTGGGTCCCCCAAAGGGGGACACCACCCCCACTTAAAACGAAGTTTATCATAATTGGCTGAATATCTTGTGGTGAGCAGGATTCAGAGTTGAATTCTGAAATACTTGATAATGTGATCTGAAATAGTTGGCTCCGGCACCGGTGCTGGAGCGCACTGCGGTGCCGAGTTAATAAACAGTCGATACAACATCTTGGCTGTCCTTATAAGGTTAGCGAGGTATAGATGTTCGAATATGATGGTTAAATAAGTCCGTATAGGGGTGTCTAGGACCCCATTAAGGGGGGTCGGGCCCGACTGAAAAAAGAGCACAGAGTGCAAAAAACAAAAGGAGATGAAGAAAGGAATGAAAGATGAATGAGGAGGAGAGAATGAGGAAGGTGGAGAGAATGAGGAAGGAAGGACTAGAGGGGACAGCTGCAACCGGTGCTGGCTCCGGTGCGGTGCCGAGCTTATTAAATAATTGTGTATGATACAATGTAGGTTTCCTACATTATGTTATTTTCTGGCCTGTAGATTTCGAAAAATATGGTTTCTCAGAACCAATCAGAAATAAAATTAAATAAATAAATAATAAAATTCTTATTCTTTTTTATGTTTAAACTTACAAAATTTACGTTTTTCCATACCCTAAGCAGTAAATCACTAAATCAAACCACCATCCAGCCAGCATTCAACCTCCCTCCTGACATCTGTGATCTATTGATCTATTGATTAAGGTCACATTTCGAGAATCATTTTGAATAACAACAATCAAAGTTTCTTTTATACAAACGATAGCCAATATATGCTGACGGTAACAAAGTTTCACATTCAATAAAAGCTTACTTAGCATCATCTGAACTATGAATATAACTCCACAACGAGAAACTTAGCCCATCTTAAAAACAAGAATATATGGTTAACATTAACAAAGTCCAACACTTAACAACAGTAAAGTAACTAACATAACGATCCAAAAACGTAACTTATTCACTAACTTTGTCAACATTCTCTAACATATTAACGTTAATCTTACACTAACACCGTAACATTTAACTAAAATTTATCACAACAGTGGTTAATTATCATACAGACAATGAGTTATATCTCTAAGCGTAAACAAGTTTTTCGCATTTATAAAAGCTTAACATAGCCATAATTGAACTAAGAAATAATGTACGAAAGTGCAAATTATAAACATCTCAAGGAAGAATAAAACTGCTAAACATTGCCTAACGTTCACACTTATTTCTTGCCATTAACTAACAATTCTCTGGATAGTCTGTTCAATGCAAATTTTATCAACCATATCACCAACACGACAATGTTAATTACCATTAACATAGTATATTTAACAAAAATTTAGCATAACTATCATAACAGCATATTACCTAATGGGTAAAGACAAACAAAGTAAAGTTTTTAACTCTCCTGTAAAGGCTAAACTATGAAGCATAACTACTTAACACACAGCATACCGGACGAATAAACAGCCATCATAATCATCAATGTAGTCAATAAATCGAACCATACAAGGGAAGTAAAACAAGTTTTCATATTTTATACTATAATTTTCATTGAAAAGAGCGTTAAATCAAAACGTAAAAACATAACAAATACATAAAAATTTAAGCCACATTTACCATCTAGCAATCTGATCAAATAAAAAAACACAGGATTCAAGTTGGCGTACGTTCTTATATATCTCTCTAAAGATTCAACATCCTTTAAAAGGATGTAAGTATAAATGCCTCAGCAACACTAAACCATTTTCGGCATATTTTGATTCAGCCAGCACTCAATTCTCTCATATCAAGAGAGAGTAAACTTATCAGACTGATAGTTTTAATGCACTCCTGTATAGCGTTTATACGGGAAACCACATGTTCCGGTGTAAATATCATAGATTACACCATGTGCATATGTATTAAGTCCTCAAGAATGTCAACATCGTTAAGATGTGATGTTAATTCGTTTTTATTTAAGCAATGCTGTAATATTTTCAGAACGTTCGAACTGTGAAACCTATACCCGTACGCATGAATGTGACAGAATCATGGGTTTCCAAATAGTTGCGTACCTATCAAGGGTTTTAATATTGTCAAGCGACGAAGAGCACAACGTCTATTCTATTTATCACCTCTCACCCGGTCACCTCTGGAGATATTTCACTACTCGTCGATCCATCGAATAACAAACACTTATCCTTGCCAATGGCAGCGCGATAGCTCGATAATCTTGATGAATCCATCAGCAACAACGAATAAAGGTCTATTATTTTAACCTCTGGCAGGAATACAAGCAATGTATCGGTATCCATCCAGTTGATAAATAAAAATTTAATTTGACACACGTTGGGAATAACGAGACTCCTCGTGAAGATATCAACAACACACGTGGAGATGCGGGGATGTCATCGACCAGTACGTGAAAAAAATGTCCTAACTGACGAAATTCGTATGTATAAACAGATCTATAAGGTAATGAGATTCTTTCTTTTCAACCAATCAGAAGAAAGTAAACAGAATACACGCCCGAACGACCATATCAGTTCAAAAGGGTATATATTCTCTTTAGACAACAACAACAACAACAACAACGACAACAACTACAAACAACAACAACAACAATAACATAGTACAAATATAAGTTCTTTATAAAACCAACGAATATATGCTACGTAACATTGTTTTCACATTAATACAGCTAACATAGCATAACAAGAACTAAGAATATAAAATGACAAAAACCTAACACACCTTACGCTAGAAATAAACACTAACATTAACAAAGTTCCATACTTATTAATCAGTAAAGTACCTAACACAGCATACAAACTAACCTATTCACTCTTTTTCAAAGCATATCTCTAACATTATCAAATGTAATTTAATTAATGTTAACAAAAAGTAAAAAGAAATTTAGACTATCCTTTTCGGCTATCGAGCCTAAAGTGAGCTCCTTATTTATAACATCGAATAACTATGCGTAACATAACAGGTTTTCATATTAATAAGCTACACAATAGCATCAATATGAACTAAGAAAATAATGTACAACGACAAACTAAACACTTAAGCATGAATAAAGGGTTAACATAACAAAGTTCCACACTTAAACACCTGTAAAAGTAACTAACATTGCATACAGAAACGTAACCTATTCATACTTTCCCAAGCATACCTCTAACATACTAACTGTAATGTACACCCAAACTGTGGTCTTTAATTAAGAGTTTAAATCAATAATCTTACATTATATCCATACTAACGAAAATATGCACGATACCAAGTTTTATCCAAACATAACACAAAAAATAAGTTCTTTATTATCAACCATCGGAATATGCTAACGTAACCACGTTTTTACATTAATAAAGCTACATAATAGCATAACCTGAACTAAATATATGTACAACGGACAAACCTAACACCATCATACGTTACGATAAAACCACTAACATTAACAAACTTCCGCGCTTAACAACAGTAAAGTACCTAACACTTCGTACAAAACGTCACCTATTCACCCTTTTTCAAGCATATCTCTAACATTTCAATGTTAATTTTACATTAATATCGTAATATTTAAACAAAGTTTGCATAACCTGTCTAATCCATCATCTACTGACAAAGAATATAATGCTAACGTAACAAATGTTTTACATCAACTTCGGAATATTTAACAAAAAATTCATCATAACCTCGTCTAAATATCATAATCCCGATCGAATAATTGCAAACATAAAGTTTTAACCAAACATAACAAAAAATAACAAAATTTTATCCTGACATAGCATAAAAATAAGTTCTTTGAATAAAATATCACAGTAAAGCGTAATAGTTTACTGATTTTAAAGCAGTAAATCAGTAAATCAGTAAATCAAACTACCCATCTCTGCAGGCCCCTACCCATCCCGCCAGGCTGTGATCTATTGAGCTATTGATTCACGTCATATTTTCGAGTATCATTTTGGATAAACTATAACATAAGAAATAAGTTCTTTTATATTACTGACCTAACGAATTATATGATTAACCACAAGTTTTTAGCATCCAACCAAAAAGCTAACATATCATAACCGAACTAGGAATATAATGTCCAAATGCAACCTAACATACCTAGCGTATGAATAATCAGCTAAGATCCTGAAAAATTCCCTACTGTTCAGGTAAAGTAGCTACCAGGTCATACAATACTCGATATGTTCCCCACTTTTCGCTCATTTATCAAGCATAGTAAAGCCCATATTATCTCAACAAATCCTTCACAAATGACCATCTAACAAAAGCATCCACTCATGTTGAACTATGTAATTGACCACTACCTTCAATCAAAGTGTCACGACGTTTTCGAGTAATAACATCAATTTGACCTATGAATAACGTAAGACATTAGCCCAAATTCTAGGGCCAACTAACATTTACTCACAAAACTTAACCTAAGCTCACGTTTCTAACACATTCATCGTCAGTTACAACAGTAATAATCTTACAAAAAACCTCATCATATTCTTCCTCTAAACATGTGTTATTTCCAATTGTCATAGTAATTTTAACATAACGTTAACCTAACTTTATGAATAAACAGTTTTCAATCAACCCAAGAGTATCTAAAGCAACACATTACCTTCCGAGAGAAAACTCAGGGGGGATTCGCCCCATGAAAGGGCGTGTCCTGCGAGGGGGGATCACCCCGAGGGGTGTAAGCGGGCTTTGGGCCTCAGCCCGAAGGCTGAGGCCTTACCCCTCCTCGGAGGGGTAACGCCCGCTTACACCCTTTCGGTGTGATCCCCCTCTGATTCACAACCTTTCATGGGGCGCATCCCCCTGAGTTTTCTCTTGGAAGGTAATGTGTTGGTTTAGATACTCTTGGTTAATTGAAAACTGTTTATTCGTAAGTTTGGTACGTTATGTTAAATATAACTATGACAATGTGGAAATAACACTGACTTGAGAGAAAATGATGAGTTTTGTAAGATTACTGTGTTAACTGACGATGAAATGTGTTAGAAACGTGAGCTTAGGTTAAGTTTTTGTTGAGTAATGTTAGGTTAGCCCTAGAATTTTGGCTAATGGTCTACGTTTATTCGTTGGTTTTTTTAGGTCAATGATGGTATACTCGAAACGCGTACACTTTGATGAAGGTAGTTGTCATTCATGTTCAACATGGTGGTATTCTTTGATAGATTGGTCAACTTTTGGTTAAGGATTTGGTAGATAATATGGCTTTACCTATTGCTGATATGAGCGAAAGTGGGAACATATCGAGTATTGTATGACCTGTTTGCTACTTTACCTTTGAACAAGTAGGGAATTTTCAGGATCTTAGCTGATTATTCATACGCTAGTATGTTAGGTCTGCATTTGTACATTATTATCCAGTTGCGGTTATGATAAGTTAGCTTTATTGATGCTAAAACTTTGTTGGCTAATCTAATATTCGTAGGTCAGTATATAAAGAACTTATTTTTATTTTATGTTTATCCAAAATGATACTCCGAAATATGACGTGATCAATAGCTCAAATAGACACAGCCTGGCGGGAATGGGTAGGGGCGCAGAGAATGGGTATGTTTGATTTACCGATTTACTGATTTACCTCTTTAAAATCAGTAAACTATACGCTTTAACTGGATATTTTATTCAAAGAACTTATTTTTAATGCTATGTCAGGATAAAATTTTGTTTTTTTTGTTATGTTTGGTTAAAACTTGTTATGGTTTGCAATTATTCGATCGGAATTATGATATTTATAGACGAGGTTAATGATGAATTTTTGTAAATATTCCGAGTTAATGTAAAACATTTGTTACGTTAGCTTATATTCTTTGGTCAGTATGATAATTAACAGGTTTATGGTAAACTTTTGTTAAATATTACACTTATGTAAAATTAAACATTTGATATGTTAGAGATAGGCTTGAAAAAGTGTGAATAGGTGAGTTTTGTACGAAGTGTTAGGCACTTTACTGTTGTAAGCGCGTGGAGTTTGTTTAATGTTAGTTGGTTTATTTTCGGACGTTGGTGTGTTAAGGTTTGTTCGTTTACATTATATTCTTAGTGTCAGGTTATGTTAATGATTAGCTTTTTAATGGTAAAAACGTTTTACGTCAGCAATATTGATGGTTAGATATATAAAGAACTTATTTTTTGTTGTGTTTGGTTAAA
>JABUQX010000729.1:0-23630 GCA_015478945.1 Trachelipus rathkii | reverse complement strand
GGTGAGTGCCAAGTGAGTGCCACATAGTGCCAAATGAGTGCCACATAGTGCCAACTGAGTGCCACTTTTTTCAAGCCTTTTCTAGCTCCCCTGAGCCTAGAATAAGCCCTAATATGGGTGTCTACCCCAAGGTAATAAGGTATGAGGAACCGAATGGTGTACATTACAATCTGGTAGAATGCTTCCTACTACGAGTTTGTATTTTTATAACACTTATAGCATGACAATATAAATCTAAAGAGTTACACAGTTGCAGACAGTGTCGCAAACGTTTCCGAGTCGAGTCCGCGTCCGCAGTGTAACACCGTCGCGAAAACCGCCCGCGCGTGCGCCCGCAAGGCGCAATATTTCCCGCCCGCCGCGTTGCGCCCGCAGCGCATATTTCGCGTAACCGCGTCGCGTTGCGTCCGCAGACGCCAAAATTCCCGCCGCTGTTAACGAAAGATATGATATCAATGCTAAACTATCAAAGAATTCGTTCAAATATACTATGAGTCATTTATTTTTATACAATTTGTACGAAAATTTTATTAAAAACATATACTTTACATACCTTAAAGCAGTAATCAGTAAATCAATAGAGGTTGTTATTACCTAACACCTAGGGGATTAGTATGCTTTTGTTTTACTGCTTTACTGCTTTAACTCTCTGCTTTACTGCTTTAACTCATATACATTACATACCTTAAAGCAGTAAATCAGTAAATCAATAGAGGTGTTACCTAACACCTAGGGGATTAGTATGCTTTTGTTTTACTGCTTTACTGCTTTAACTCATGTTTTACTGCTTTAACTCATGTTTTACTGCTTTAACTCATCATGTTTTTCGCTCTTAAACTTCATATATTTATAAACATTACATACCTTAAAGCAGTGAAATCAGTAAATCAATAGAGGTGTTTACCTTAGGGGATTAGTATGCTTTTGTTTTACTGCTTTTACTGTTTCAACTTTCTGCTCTTACTGCTTTAACTTTCTGCTTTACTGCTTAAACTTTCTGCTTTACTGATTTTCTGCTTTATTGCTTTAACTTTCTGTTTTAACATTATGTTTTCTTTTATATTTTTGTTTTATTACTTTTTATTTATTATTTCTATTTTTATTTTTGTTTTAATACTTTTTTATTTTTAATGTAAGAATAAAAACACACAGAGTTCTGTTATATAAACATTTTTTATACTTTAATAAAATTGTACGAAATTTTATTAAAAACCTTTTATATATACGAGTTTTAAGGGAAGTAAAATCGCGTTTTTTCATTTTAAAGCATTTATTACATAATCAGAAACTATAAAATCATTGACATACAAATTTTTAGCATCAAATATATTTACAAGTTTATTAAAACATACATTATTTAAAAAACATATAATGAAATAAATACAATAGACTCCACATAAATTGGAATATAAGGGTTGAACAGAGAGTAAGACATAGTTTTTACACAGCTTACATTATAATATTTTAAAAATAAGGTAATATAATGATATTCAATATAAATTTTTAAGTTCAAAAAGAATCAATTTATGTTGAAACAGTATCGTTGTTTTGCTCCTATAAAAACGGAAATCCTCAATGTCCTGTTGACGGTGATGTGACGAGGCAATTGTATTTTGGAATATGAAGCAGGTATCTTCGTCCAAAACTTTACAGAGTTATTTCCGTATAGCAAACACTCCTAAAAAGCGAGGTTCATTTTTAAACACCGATTTTATTTCCTCTTCATTCATATTTAATAAATCAAAAGTACGTTGCGTAATCTGTCAATTTCAATGAGTTGAGGATGCTCAAGATAGACCACTACAGTGATGGGTGATTGTAGACTCGATCCAAAAGAGAGACTTAGTCCTAGGCTACCCTTATCTCAAAATGTTTAAATGATAGGCGTTACAAAGCTGAAAGGTCTGCCAGTAAGATCATAGGCGTATAAATTACTATTCTTTGCGTATTCTTCAAGATTTAAGCCTGTCCCACTATCATTACATGATACAGTAATGGCTATTAAGTCGTAAAAAGGTCGAGTACAGAGAGATAGGTCTCCGTTGTAAAACATTTCATAATCACGTCCGTGAGGCAGGTCCATTCACATGTAAACTGATACCTCTAAGGCCGAAAGGTGTGAATTTATAGGGTAACTTTTTATAATTCCCGGAGTAGGCTTCTTGTTCCATTTTTCCTAGTATTTCTTTCTGTGGTACATTACTGTTCATAATGTTAGGGATATTTATTCTCGATAATCCTGGAGTTTAAATTAAAATCGTTGGTTTCAACTCTTCTTAATAGGGTACTTTGCTGTGTAGTATTCAAAGCGAATTTTCAATTTCCAAATGACGCTGTTGTGATAATTTCACTTTTCTGACATAGAGAAAGCCTTCCCAACAGTTGAAAGCAGGTTCTGACATTTACAGCTGTAGCAGCTAGGTTTACTTTTATTTAAGAGCAAATTTAGGGATTTGACCTTGATAAAAGATTCTAGTATCTACAGATTGTAGAATGAGTCTTCATGAGAGAAGATTATCGCCATTTAATCGACCCGTAAAATTCATAAGTCTTTATTTATGACTTTTTAGCTGCTTTATCTATATGTGCAGCTTCATCTTTGAGCTATAAAAACCACAATGATTTGAGATGAGATTGCTTAGCATCGTCTGAATAATTTAACAAATGTTCTATTTATAGCCTTCTATAAGATAATTAACCGCGAATCTGCACCTGGGAGTTGAAGTTCCGTAATAAGATAGACTTCAACCTGGGTGTAAAACATGTATACAGAAAATTTGATTCTGTAGTATACTCTATTGCCACACCCGTAAAAGATCTGCTAACCAGCAATGTTTTGTCAATTTCGGTTTTTACATAAAAAATACAATTAGAGCGGGTCTAGGTATTTGATCAGAATGCCTGGAATATGAACTCTAGAGGAACATCATGTATTGGTAATTGATGCAAGAGGCATTAATACTGATAAAAGTTGGACTCGCTAACGCTAATCTGTGTAGAGTTCATGGAGAAGAGATCCATTTCACTCTTACAACAATCAGGACTAGAAGGATGAAGGAAATGCATCTTGGCATGTGCGAGCCTCTGGACGTAGAATGAAAACATTTTTCATGAAAAACCTTACTTATATACACCACATCGTATAAAAGTTATCAGATAATAATTAAATAGCAAATACATACAATACATTTTTTTGTAATATTATTGTATTAGTCTTTTTCTTTATAACAATCTTCTTGATCCCTCGACCTTGTCCTGACATTTTACGTCTTATTTTACGCTTAACATCATCAAACATCTCATCTGAAACATCGGCTATACGTCTTTTTAATGCTGTACGAGAATTATTTCCTGCAGCAATATCTTGAATAGTATGCAAACCTGTTCTTAAAGCTTTTTTACCTATATATTCCCCGCCTTTCCTGAGTAGAGGCCTTGCACTTCTCCATAGCCTTGGCAAAAAATCCACCCAAACCATACCCCTCTGCATTTTTGTTCCCCTGAATACCCTTTCTCGTCCATTATTACAGGAGTATCTTTCTTTATACTATCTTTACACTGTGAGAGTAATGTTAATGAATGAAAAATATATCTGACTACACCTCTTATATATTCCATTATGTTGTAATTACTGCATCTGTTTTCTTCTAATATGAACTTTGCATAACAATGCACCGTATGTAAAGGAAAAGGATTTCCTTCTACTTCTTTTATTTGCACGCGTACAGAGTCAAAATTTGATCTATTCAAGGTAGATAATGAACATTATGGAATGTTATAACTTTACTCCTCTTGGGGAAAATTATTACTACTCTTAATAAAGGAGCTTTAGTATACCTACTTATTGATGCAATCAATTGATATTTGTATATACATAAACCATACCTGGATGATTGAGCATCTCGGATGGGGTACATGTATAATGCAGTACTCGATCTGCGTCATCTTTTAGTTCATGTGGAGTCAATGCGGTTATTCTCCACAGATTAGTATAACCCTCTTCAACATAGTAGGGATATCATGAAGTATATATCCAACTCAGCATCACGTCTACGAATATGTTTACGCTGCCATGCGGTGATCGTTCGAGAAAAAACATGTCCCGGTCTCGTAGGTTTACATTTACTTTTGAACTTAAAGATATTATTAATTTATCTTCATAGGTACGCATTTCAGTTTTGTATACCAAGTCCTTACACATAATACTCATATCAAAGAGAACGTTTAAATGACTAAAAATAGCAGGCACCGATTTAAAATATGACCTCCGCAAAGTAAATTCTTCAAAGAAGTATTCTTTTGTAGCAAATGTTGTCGTATTCAACTTTTTGGCAATTGTAGTCCTTTTCAGATAACGAGTATCTTCCACTTGTAATATAGTTTCAAAACATTCTACACTTCTGTACACCCCAATCCAGAATAGATTGTGAGGGAAATTTTCTATGTCCGTATTTAATATCATTTCACATAATCCTACTTCGTATGCCTCTCTTTCAAGCTGTATAGGATTCATTAGCACAGTTGTAAAATTCGAGAGTTTATTATCAGGATGTAAATCCAGGGAGGCTGAAGAAGGCAGAGTTATATAAAAGTGATTTACACTCTCCATGATTATAATGACAACTGATTAATGATTCTTAAC
Source organism: Trachelipus rathkii (assembly GCA_015478945.1). Lineage (NCBI taxonomy): Eukaryota > Metazoa > Arthropoda > Malacostraca > Isopoda > Trachelipodidae > Trachelipus > Trachelipus rathkii. The sequence goes on along the minus strand of JABUQX010000729.1, from coordinate 18,988 downwards.
TTCACTTGCTTTTATATAAGTATTAAACTTGGCAGGATATCCCCTCCATTTCACAAGTAACTGCTTATTTTTCCTTTACCTCTCGTAGCTAATATTTTTTCAATTTTATATTCATGAGTTACAGGATTGAACCTTACTTTTTGTATTTCCTGTTTATAAAATCCGCCTTTTATTTTTTCACCTTTTAAATCTTCCAGATAATATAACTTTAAACTATCACGACTGAATGGTCGGATATTGTGGACTTTAAAAACTTCCGTAGTCCAAACGGATTCATATCCTTTTCTAAACCTTTCTTCTGTTCGAGAAACTCTTACATAATCGTTTACCTTTATTCCTGAATTATCTTTTATTTTGTTTTCTTTTTCACCCATATGTGCCATACGTCCTCTAGTTTTTGACATCTCTAAAGGAGTTGACTTTATAGTCCTATGGTAAGACCTGTTTAAGAATAAGCCAGATCGTCCAGTATATCAATATATTTAAAAGTATTCATTTTTAGTAAAATACCTTTTGCATGCGTTCTTTAATAGTACGTTGGACTCTTTCAACTATTGCCGCTTTGTTTACGGAAAATGTATTGTAAAACTTATACCATACTCCCAGAGCATCTCCTGAAACTCTCGCCCCTTGAATTCCATTCCTGAATCTGTCCAAAATGATTTAGCGTGTTCTCCGCTCGTTCTCTTATAATTTCAAGTACACAATCGGCGACTGTTGGATCTTTTATGCGTACCTATGAAGATAAAGTAATAATATCTTTAAGTTCAAAAGTAAATGAAAACCTTCATTATAAGAGCTGTATTTAATCATTTCCGATAAATCTAACTGCCATATGCTATCGAGCTGCGGAGAATGGTTTTCCGTGTAGGAAATTTTTTTTCTTACAGGTTTATGTAAAGTAAAAGCTTCTTCACCTCAAAATATGCTTTTAACTCTTTATTTTCTCAATATTAGGGATACCTCAAGCAAACCTAGTGAAACCCCCAAAACTATTTGGCTCCCTCAGATTGAAAGTAATACTTATTCAACTACCTCCTCGCTCATGTTGTCTTACGACACACGTGTAAGCGTATAATATATATATATATATAATATATATATATATATATATTTATATAATAATATATATTATATATATTATATATAAATATATAGTATATATATATATATAGTTCACAAATAATGTGATATTAGGTCCGCAAGGGATAAAGAAAGAGCGAAAAGATTTAAAATAACATTTTTTTATACACAAACATTACAGCTAAATAAATATATATATATATATAATATATATATATATATATATATATATATATATATATATATATATATATATATATATATATATATATATATATTAATTTATATATATATATATAATATATATATGATAATGCCATAATGTACATTTAATTCCACTATGCCTATTATAGGTGTTTTTCTTGTTCGCCCTGGTAACACGTTTAAATTTATCTGATGCGTAAGAAGTGCCTGATGGACTTGAATCAGGTCTTGGCGTAACGGGTATATTATCTAAGTCTGCTAATCGCGTTGTATTTAAGATTAAACTTCTGGGAAAATTAATAGTCTGAAGTTCTTGTTTAATATCATTCCATCCTTTTACAGGGCCTTTCTTCCAGTTACGTGAGAGATCAGCTATCAAGTCCACAATATTTGATCCTTTAACTATTTCATCATCAATTACGATCTGCCCTGCTTCATTCAAGTTATAATTGGTCTTTTAAAATATTATATAAAGCTTATTCCTGATTTACGCACCTCCTTAATAGGTAAGCTCTCCCAGGATATTTTTTAAATTACTTCATTTTTCACTTCAAGTTTACTTCATTAGGAATATCTACATTATCGGTTAGCGGAATACGTAGGATGAATGTAGATGCAAGTCTTTAAGATCTATCAATTTTTGTATGGCATCCTGGGCATAAGAGGTCGTCTCATGGATGTTAACGTACTGAATTTAATTCCGTACACTTTCTTTCTCATATTTGCGTTATCTGTTCAACTTTAGCGATCATATAAGCTAGCGAGGTTAGAGGTTTGCTGAAAGATAAGTGTTCGTTCAACAATATAAGGATTCTGTTGGTGCAACTGTGGCTGCTGATGTGTGAAAGAGGTTGTATGTCAATGCATTGGGCTGTAATATTTGCGTGTATGGCGGGCTGTGAATGATTGAAAACTGTGATTGTAGTGGATTTTGCACATTGTGCGGCAATATCTGCCATATTTTGGAGGTTGTGAATGATTGAATCTGAGAACTGAATTCTGTACAAAAATGCCCTGTATTCATTATACTTCATTTTCTCATACTCATTATATGGAAGTACAGCAACCTTCTTCATTATGCGGGACAACCACTTAGTTATCAGCGGGAGCTATAACGGAGAAGAGTAAAGGTAGGAATACACCTCCTCCTCTCTGGAGTAACTTCTTTTTATTTTTTCAAATTTTAAATTTGAGGGAGAGTTTTTTAATGATTTTTCTATAACGACGTAGCACCTGTCTGAGGCCTGTTTAAAAGGAACATTTCCTTTTATAAGATTTAAACAGACTTCACATCACACTGGATGAATTTCTCATCCTCACTAATTAGTTTACGTTTTTCCGATTGTTTCAACTTTTTAAATTTTTTTATAAGAGGTACAATACTTTGCAACTAGAGCACTCATATTCAGGTATGTATACAGTTTCCTATCTACATAGGCAGAATGTTGGTACGGAGCAGCACTCTGTGCGTGTTTTTGGGGTGAAGTTCACACATTAAATAACCGTGGGGGATCGACGTAACCTCTTTATATACTTTTAAGAACTCTTTCCTTTGAAGGGGAAACATTTGAGTTGCCAATACATTAATTTGACTCATGTCTCTTCTCTGGCCAAACAACAGTAAATACTGTGTGTTTAAAGAAACACTTCGCATATGCTTGCTTTGATGAAAAAATATTTCTGTGTTATGAAAAACACAGAGATATTTAGATGGTGAGAATAAACTGTGAACGCTTCTGCTATTTCCAAATTCAATTTGTGCATTAAATCATCTAATACAATAATTTTGTGTCCATGTATATTGTCCAGCGACCTAATATCGTATATGCCTTCGTGAAATTGAATAACATCTTTATATTCTTTAAATTTTTCCTGATAAACATTATAACGCCATATTATTTTTACAGGTGCTTGTTCAAAAATCTCCATTTCCTTTAAAATATTTAAAATAAAAAGGTTTTACCACAGCCTGTCGGACAGCACAAGACATGGTAAGCCGGACTTCGGACGTAATTTCTCCACATCCATACTCGTTAAGTTGAATAATGAATAATGAGATTAATTAAAGCTGTAAAGCAGTAAAGTACATGGTTTTAATAAAATTTCGTACAATTTTATTAAAATAAAATGTTTATATAACAGAAACTCTTTGTGTTTTTATTCTTACAATAAAAATAAAAAAGTATTAAAACAAAAATAAAAATAGAAATAATAAATAAAAAGTAATAAAACAAAAATATAAAAGAAAACATAATGTTAATAAATATATGAGTTAAAGCAGTAAAGAGAAAGTTAAAGCAGTAATAAAGCAGAAAGTTAAAGCAGTAAAGCAGAAAGTTAAAGCAGTAAAACATGAGTTAAAACAGTAAAGCAGTAAAACAAAAGCATACTAATCCCCTAGGTAACACCTCTATTGATTTACTGATTTACTGCTTTAAGGTATGTAATGTTAATAAATATATGAGTTAAAGCAGTAAAACATGTGAGTTAAAGCAGTAAAACATGAGTTAAAGCAGTAAAACATGAGTTAAAGCAGTAAAGCAGTAAAACAAAAGCATACTAATCCCCTAGGTGTTAGGTAACACCTCTATTGATTTACTGATTTACTGCTTTAAGGTATGTAATGTATATGAGTTAAAGCAGTAAAGCAGAGAGTTAAAGCAGTAAAGCAGTAAAACAAAAGCATACTAATCCCCTAGGTGTTAGGTAATAACACCTCTATTGATTTACTGATTTACTGCTTTAAGGTATGTAAAGTATATGTTTTTAATAAAATTTCGTACAATTGTAGTAAAAATGAATGACTCATAGTATATTTGAAACGAAATTCTTTGAATAGTTTACATTGATATCATATTTTTCGTTCACGCGGGAATTTTGCGTCTGCGGACGCACGCGGCGGCGGTTACGCGGAAATATTGCGCCTGCGGGCGCACGCGGCGGGCGGTTTCGCGACGGTGTTCACCTGCGGACGCGGACTCGGACTCGGACTCGGACTCGGAAACGTTTGCGGACACTGTCTCAACTGTGTAACTCTTTAGATATATATTCTGTCATGCTATAAGTGTTATAAAAAAATACTAACTCGTAGTAGAAGCATTCTAGCAGATTGTAATGTACAACCATTCGGTTCCTCATACCTTATTACCTACGGGTAGACACCCATATTAGGTCTAGGGGTTCAGGGGAGGCTAGAAAAGGCTTGAAAAAAGTGGCACTCAGTTGGCACTATGTGGCACTCACTTGGCACTATGTGGCACTCACTTGGCACTCATTGGCACTCACTTGGCACTCATTGGCACTCATTGGCACTCACTTGGCACTCACCTGGCACTCACCTGGCACTCATCTAATACTCATAGAACACTAATAGAACATCCCTAGGTACTTCTTACGGTGATTGGGAACCATCAAAGCCATCAAGTTAGCGTGGGTCAAAATTGACCCATGGTATATGGCAGGGTCAAGGCTGAAATATCATGTCAAACAAGGTTTAAGACATCAAAAAAGGGCCAAGTCCCTAAAGGAAGGACAAAAAATTACCGTGCGGTCAAAATTGTGAACCCATGGAAGACAAAGGGTTGGTCGTTGTGTTGTACGTGTGGAAATAAGTGTAAATGTAAGTGTCTATGGGTAAATGTAAGTGTCATAGTGAATGTGTGTATAAGTGTCATAGTGAATGTGTGTATAAGTGTGTGTGTGTGTGTGTGTGTGTGTGTGTGTGTGTGTGTGTGTGTGTGTGTGTGTGTGTGTAGGTGTTCAAGTTAGAATATATTACCAACATGCGTTCAAGTTAGGAACGAAATATGTGACGGTGGGGTACGAGTGGCCAGAAAATTGACGTGGGCCAAAAATGGACCCATGGTATATGCAAGGTCAAGCTACTAAATATCATTGGTCCAAACAAGGTTGAAACATCAAAAAAGGGCCAAGCCCCTAGGAAGGACAATAAATTACCGTGGGTCAAAATTGACCCATGAAGGACAAAAAATTAACGTGGGTCAAAATTGACCCATGGTATCTGTCAAACTTTGGAGCAAAGGGGAAGGACAAAAAAGGTTAAGACATCAAAAAATAGGGCTAAGCCCCTAAATGAAGATCAAAAATTACCGTGGGCAAAAATTGACCCATGGGCGAAAAAATTAGGGGGCGTAAAATAGGGGGCAATACGTACAACGGTTGCTTACGTAACCGTTTGGCGCAACCCTTCTTCGAAAGGTTGCCAAAAATCAGGGTTGCCGAAAAAATTGGGGTTGCCAAAAAATTAGGGTTACCGAAAAATACCGTGGGCCAAAATTGACCCATGGAAGACCAAAGGGTTGGTCGAAAAAAGGCCAAGGCCCAAAAAGGTAAAGGCCCAAAAAGGTCAAGGTCAGGTAAAAATTCGAGCTCAAAAAAGGTCGCGGTCAGAAAAGGTCAAAAAGGTCGCGGTCACTTTGGGCATGCAATATTACCCTCCTACTACTATTAAGGTTATGAAATATTTGGTAAAGTATTCACAAATTTAATGTGTATACTTAGCAAAACTGATTATAACCAAAACTTAAATTATAATAAAAATTTTAAAATAAAAAGCAGTTGAATAGCAGAGTATATTTAGAAATGAAAAACATCTGGCAAGCGTTTTAGATGGGGAGGAAAGGTATTAAAAAAAGTGACTATCGGAAAAAAAATCGACATTTCCTCAGGTTCTGTTAATCCAAATATTTACCCTTTTCTTTTCCTTACTTTTTAAATAATTTCTCCCTATATAATTAAATAATCCTGCTCTTTCTATGAGCTTCTCTGGTCATCTTTTAATCTCTATCATCTCCAATCCCTCAGATTCTACCATTGGAATGGGCCCCAGCTTTTATGTAATTTTACGTCGCAATCTTTCAGATTTGTTGTCGAACTTATATCACATTGCTTGAACGTTAATATGATGAAAATGACGTAACACTATACAAATCGCATGGCCGAGCTAACTTTTTAATACAGAATTTTAAATTTTTTCTTTTATATAAAATTCATAGACATCGTTAAACTGACTGTGTTCGAACAGAACGTCAAAACTGTGTTCCTTTTAGGCATCACTGCCATGAGTGCCATCTAACTTTTCAATGTTATCAATCTCTATTTTCATGTCGGGATCAGGCTACATCTATTTTCGTACTTGTTGTTAAAGCTTAACTTTTCGCTAAAATCAATTGACTATAGCTCGATTTTAAAATGTGTTTTGGTATGTTCTGTTTTATATTCGCCGTTCAAGCCAAATTTTTATTACATATTTAAGCTTACATTGACGTGTAAACCAAAGCATTCGTTTGCACCTTCATGTAACTCTTTAGAGAGTTAAAGCCTTCATCCTCTCAACCTTTTTTCTTTTTCAGGATGAATCCTTTCCCAAAAGAGTCTTCAAACTCATCTGAGGCTTCTGAGACCCCTAAAAATGAGTTCTACACCATTGACAACATAGGTATAGATACCTCATTTGTCTTAATATGTGTGACAAAACATACCGTAAAACCAGGAAAAATGAGTTTGGAAGTATCTTGAAAGTAGATTGAAAATGCACCTGGAAGTAGGAAATTAACATAGAGATTATGTCAGAGTCTACTGGTTGTGGACATCTTACCGAAAAAACTTGGAAAAACTATGAAAGTAGTTTGGATAATAGTTTGGGAATATCATTGAAAAACAGGTGAAAGATAGTTTAGGGATGATGTCATAGTCTACTGGTTGTGGTTTACCTTACGCGAAAAAAACTATGGAAAAACTATGAAAAAGTAGTTTGGATAATGTTGCGGAAGGTATCTGAAAAACATGAAAGATAGTTTAGGGATGATGTCATAGTCTACTGGCTATGATATCATACCGAAAAAAACTCGTAAAAAACTATGAAAGTAGTTTGAAAGTAGTGGAAAGTATTTTGGACTTGAAAGCTGTAAAGCCGGCTATTTGCGAAAGAGTCGATCGGAGGCAGCATGTTTCTGAATGAAATATATTTGTTTAGTCTTGTTTCTATCCTGCTATCATGTTTTGCCCTGGTTTATCATGACTCATTTAAAAGTCCTCTCAGAGTTTGAACATTGTTGACGATTAACCCTTATATGCGATACTGCCAAATCTATGCAGTGTTTCCATGTGACCATTATAGACATTGTTGTAAGTTTTGAAAGATCGTTATAAAGAAGAAAAATAATAATAATAATAATAATAATAATAATAATAATAATAATAATAATAATAATAATAATAATAATAATAATAGTAATAATAATAATAACATTGATTCTCGATTCTTGTCTGCGCAGGATTTGCCTTTTAACAAGGTATAAGGATTAAAGCAGTACGGTTTATAATAAGACAGGTCCTAAATTTAGGTTTAAATAATAATATTGTTTTTCGATTCTTGTCTGGGCAGGAGTTACCTTTTGACCAGGTATAAGGCTTAAAGTAGTCATTTCATCACATTTTACAGAAAGAGGTCAGTCTCTTCAATGATGTTATAGTGTGGAGTTGTGTGTTTTTCGTTCTGAATTGTCAATGTACATAGATAATAATAATAAACTTTGAAACATTTTTAGTTAACTTTGAATGAAAATATAAATGTAAGTGTATAATTGTTATTTTTAAATAAAAACCTAAAATGATTTTAATAAATTACGTGTTATACCCTCACATAAGAACTTATTTTGATATGTTTTCACTTAATGGAATTAAGTTCAGTATGAAGAGAAGGAAGGTAAAAGAGAAGTTGTTTTAAGTTTGTTATTGGTGTTTTCTTCATATGAAAATAATAAAGCATGATTTGCATAAGTTTTTTGCTACATGTTTAAATACCTGTTCATCTTTTTTTAAATAATAATTTATACCAACTCCTGATAAGGTATAAGTTGTCTTCAAACTTTTTTTAAATAATAATAATGAAAATAATAAAGCAAGATTTGTATAAGATGTTTGTTACATACGTTAATAGTTGTTCATCTTTTTAAAATAATAATTTATAGAAGAAACAAGTAATGTACGCATATGGTCTACGAGCATTAACGTACCGAGTTACGAGTGTGAGAGCACACGAATTGATAAAAATGCTGTCTTAAAATAAATTCAGTCTCTCTGAAACAATCAGTAGTTTGGAAAGTAGTTGGAAAGTAGTTTGACATGAATCTGAAAACATGGAAATTAGCTCAGCGATGATGTTATAGTCGATATCATGCCTACAAAACTTGGATGGCCTTGGATGAAAGTAGTTGGAAAGTATCTGAGAACATTGAATACAGCTCAGGGCTGATCATTGAAAACATATATAAACACAATAATATTTTGGTGTTAAGTACATTTATAGTAAATCAGCACCTCACTGGTCCCTCCCTGGTATCAGAACCTCCATTGACTCATTTGCTCCGACACAAGAGACTTTCTTCTTTTCAGTTTTTCTCAGTTTTTCTCAGTTTTTTCTTCTTCTCAACCCTTCAAGAGGATTCTCAAATTTTACTTAGGGTTGCGAAATCATCAAGATCTAAATCTATGTCCTTTGAAGCATATATAAACACACGTCAGTTGACTCAATATGTAGCTGGAGCCCGAATTCCAGCCAGACTCTACTGTCCTCAGCTCCACTTCTATATATGACTAGTTTAAAAAATGTGAATGTAGTTTCTGGATTCAACTTTTAAAATTAAGTATGAGTTTGTAAAATGTAATTAACCATTTTATTTTATTTACTTAGAGAGTAATCTACCAGAATAAGTAATAACAGCATCGCTTTTTATTTGTTATCAGTATGAAAAATGTGCCATGTAGTGTTCGGGCGTTCATCTTTTAAAAATTAAGTATTAGTTTGTAAAATATAATTATCCATTTTATTTTATTTACTTAGAGAGTAATCTACCAGAATAAGTAATAACAGCATAGCTTTTTATTTGTTATCAGTAAAGTAAGATTTGTGTAAGTTCATTGGGATTTCTCTCTCTCTCTCTCTCTCTCTCTCTCTCTCTCTCTCTCTCTCTCTCTCTCTCTCTCTCTCTCTCTCTCTCTCTCTCTCTCTCTCTCTCTCTCTCCTCTCTCTCTCTTCTCTTGGAATTCTTTTCTATATTTCATGTTTCCTTTAGAATTCATTCTCGCTTACTTTGAGACAGCATGGGGATTCATCTACGAAGTTGTAATATATGTAGATGTTGGTCTGCTTACTGTTATGATTCCTTCTATACAGCCAATTCTGTTCCATGGAATTCTCTTTGAACTTTTATATTGCTTATTTAAAATAATAATAATAAAAATATTAAAGTAAGATTTGTGTAAGTAATATCATGTCATGCTCTGTTTTATCATGATTCGTTTTCTGACTTATCAACTTACGTTTGTAGATGATGGGTGGGTCATCAGTCTAACAGTAATATATTTCTATAATAAAGCCATAAATACGAAAAAACCTAAAAGCCGTTCCGTCTGGAGCAGGGAAGGGGTAGCCTCTGGTGTATTTACCAAACGTTCTTACGTCCTTAGGATATGTAAAACATGATTTTACATACCCTAAAGACGAAAAGGCTTAAAACCGTTCCGCTTAGTGTATTTGCCCAACGGACGTATGGACTTAGGGTTTGTAAAACATGATTTTACATAACCTATAGACGAAAAGGCTTAAAACCGTTCCGCTTAGTGTATTTGCCCAACGGACGTATGGACTTAGGGTTTGTAAAACATGTTTTACATACCCTAAAGACGTTCCGAAAATAATAATAATAAAATAATACTTAGTTTGTTTTTCTATATATGCAAAAGTGTTTTTCATCTTTTTAAATAAAATAATAATAAAACATCTTTGTAATAATGGAAATAATAATAATGATAAAAGAAATTATAAAATAATAAAGCATAGTTTGTTTTCAAGTTTCACAGGAAAAATTCATGTTTTTTTTTGCTGTTGTGTTCTTCTATCTCCTTACACTTCTCTCTGTTTTGTTTGTTTCTTCTCCACCTCGCCACGCTCTTGGATTTTTATATACTAATTTAGGCTTCTGAAACCCACTGAAAATAAAGATGTAGACACCTTAATTAACTTAGTAGGCAACCTGAACCCGAATTCCAATCTGGCTCCACCATTACCAGCTCCGGATCATGTGATACGCCAGTTATTTTAATTAACATCGCTAATCTACTTTATTCATTCTCTTCTGCTTCTTTTTCATCTTGCTTCTTCTTCTTCTTTTTGTTTAACTTGGTTTATTATTATTTCAATGTTGTTTCTCAATTCTTCTTTAAACTGTTTCTTCTTCTTTCTCTTATTCTTTTTGTTTAATGATTATTAATTATTCAATATCTTCGTCACTCGCTCTCTCTCTCTCTCTCTCCTCTCTTCCTCTCTCTCTCTCTCTCTCTCTCTCTCTCCGCTCTCTCATATATATATATATATATATATAATATATAATATATATATATATATATATATATATATAATATATATAATATATATATATAATATATATTATATATATATATATATATATATATATATTATATATATTGTATTTTTTTAACTTTGTGTTATTATTTAATTTTATAGGATATTGGCGATGATCGGCAATTTTCAAACTATTCTGATATGTAATTAATAACAAGTTTTTAAAATTGCATCTTGCGGCGTGAGTGGGGAAGGTTAGATGATAATTGATTAATAAAAACACTATTTAAATAAAACTATGGTACAGTACGCACCAAACACTATTCCCAAATACACATAATATACAAAATATATATGTAACTAAATTAATAAAACATTACGAAAGGGGGGAGGGAAACAACTTAATAACACTAAAAACAGCAATGCATATTCGAGCTTTCGCTTGCGATTTCCCGAAGAGGCTTGACGCGAATCCCAATGTTCGAATCCCGCTGATGGAGAGTAAAATCTCCTGGGACTCATTCATTTAAAATGGGGGCCAGGCCTTAGAGTACTCAGCAATTATGGGATGAGAAAACCGGGTGCTTTAAAAACTACGCTTGAAGCGTTCTTTTTATTGGGGACGTGGATGGCTAAGTGGTTAGAGCATACCGGATTATTAGTTAACGCAGTGCGACACAGGTGTCCAATGGTTTGAATCCCAGCTGAGGAGAGATAAAATCCCTGGACTCAGTCAATTAAAAATGGGGGCCAGGCCTAGAGTTACTCAAGCAAATTATGGATGAGAAAAACCGGGGTGCTTTAAAAAACTACGCTTGAAGCGTTCTTTTTATGGGGACGTGGATGGCCTAGTGGTTAGAGCATCCTATTATCGTTAACGCTGCGACGCGGTTTCCAATGTTTGAATCCCGCTGATGGAGAGTAAAATCTCCTGTGACTCATTCATTTAAAATGGGGGCCAGGCCTTTGAGTACTCAGCAATTATGGGATGAGAAAACGGGTAGTACTTAAAAAACTACGCTTGAAGCGTTCTTTTTATGGGGACGTGGATGGCCTAGTGGTTAGAGCATCCGATTATTGTTAACGCTGCGACGCGGTGTCCAATGTTCGAATCCCGCTGATGGAGAGTAAAATCTCCTGTGACTCAATTCATTTAAAATGGGGCACACACACACAACTAAAATAACTGGCACCCTAATATGGCACTCAGTGCCAAACATACAAAAGTACAGGAAAAGGAACTAGGAAGGTAGCTGGCACCTTATAGGTGCCAAAAAACTACTCAGGAAAGAACGTGAGTACTGGCATGGTGCCACTGAGTGCCACTTTCTATCTCGTACTTATTACTACTCCTACGATATGTGCCCCCACCCCACTCCGATGAACCATCCCTGCGAAACATTAAACATTCTAAAGATAATCCATATATAAAAAAAGAAGAAAGAATATGTTAAAGTTAGAGAATTATGTGGTGGATGAGCTTATGTTAATAAGTTCAGTTAATAATAAGCAAAACGACTAAAAACTTAGCGCCTATTTTAAGATGATATTCGGAATACTCCAAATATATAAAATGAGAACATGTTCTTGATGAAACAACAACATTCTTTCTTGAATGAAATTGAAGGATAAAAATAGTAAAACTGAACACATTATGGATTGCTGTTGGAGCTCTGAAAGACCCCAACAATTCGAAAAAAGTGAATGGCTTCAGCAGAGAAAAATTGAAGAAGGACCAGGATATATGGCAATTAAGGAAGAAAAAGATGGGGCCTTGTGTTCTCTGAGGCTTGATTAGTGCTGCATAAGATGAGATAAAAATGTATTTGCATAATAAATTAAATGCATTTAATGCGTATTGGAATGGAAGGCTGATACCCCAGATTCAGGGACATAGTTAGCTTGTTATTCTAATGTCTATAATAAGGTTACGGCTGTAAATTTACTGTGTGGAAATAAAACACAAGGGAAAAAATGCAATGATAAATTGCATCCTCCACTCAATTAGGAAAGAATGTGATCAATTAAAATTGAGATGGCATGCAAACTTGTAACCTACGCCTTTAAACACAAACTCACCCACACACACACACACACACACACAACACACACACACACACACACACACAACACACACACACCAACACACACACACACACCCACAACACCCACACCCACACCACACACACACAACACACACACACACACACACAACACACACACACCACACACCACACACACACCACCACACACACACACACACACACCAACACACACACACCACACACACACAAACACACAACACACACACCACACACACACACACCACACACACACACACACCACACACACACACACACACACACAACCCAACACACCACACACACACCTACACCACACACACACACACACACCACACACCAGCAATTATATATAATAATATATATATATATATATAGATAATTAATATATATTATATATATATATATTATATTATATATATATAATATATAATATATATATATATATATATATATATATAATAAATATATAATATAATATATATATAATGAGAAGGGGAGCTAATGCAAAATTTGCAAAGGCGTTATTAATAATAAATTAAAATAAAATGAAATATATTTTAGAAGAATTTGTAAAAATGTCGCAGATTTTCGAGGATTGAAGAAAGAGCCAATTTCGAAGCTTCTCATTAATTTAATTATTTTTGAATGCAAAAACCCGTGAAGAAATTGAAGAAAAAGAGATGAAGCAGTGAAATTAGGAAGTACTTTGAACTCACCGGAGCAAAATATCGAGAAAACATCAGACAGGCAAGACAGACGAGGCTATTCAAGCAGCCTGAAGAATAATGACTTAACAAAAATTGAGAAAATAAACATATTAAATATATACTGTTAGTTACGCTTTTTCGTACGATTGGATAATGAACAACTTTCATAATTAGCACATAAAATAAACACCTATATCTATAAATATATTATATATCATATATATAATATATATATATATAGATAGATAGTTTACTATATGTATATTATAATATATAATATATATATATATTAGTATATAATAATAATATAATATACTAATTATATACTATATATACTAATGGACAGTGGTAGATCTTAAGTTGGCTACCGATTACCACTATATCTCTTGCCAGGAATGCTAATTCATGCCTCGCGGAGAAGGTCGTGATCACCGTAAGCGACCTTCTATTTTTCGGCGAAAATGTATGAATACCACTAGGGATGCCAAAAACATATCGAATATCGAAATTATCGATATACATATATTATTTTGGCTCGATATATCGATATTTTTAGGCGATATTTTCTTAGGCGATATATCGATGATATTTTTCCTTAATAACGAAAGCCGATATTCTTTTCAAAAAAATTTTTTTAAAGGCCGGAAAAAAAAAAAATCTTATCCCCCTCTCCCACCACCCTGAATGATGAACATCTCTTTCCCCCCCAGTATTTCTTCTTCGCCGATTCCCCAATGTCTGTATAAAGATAACCGAAAATTGGGGGTTTTTAATTTTTCGTTCTTTTCGAAGGAACCAAGATAGTGGAGAGGGGCGGATCGACATGGCACTCGCATGGACCACATAGAGGTCAAGAAATTGACTGCTGAGGCGTAGTTCACTAAATCACCCTTATTTTTCAGTGCATCAACGTGAATAATGCGACCAATAAAATTTATGGAATGATAGTAAAAATGCTTTCCTGCTATGGTTTATAGTTAGCAATGCAAATTCTTTGTTAACTCTTCAGCCTCTCCTTCTAGATGCAATCTTATTATTAATCCCTTCCTTTTTAAATCCTCGTTCAATTCCACCCAATCACTCACTCTTCTTCTCCATCTTTCATATTCTTTTTCTAATCCTGAAAATACAGGACACTTACCAATCATCCTCACTTCTGTTCCTTTTACATCTTCTATATCTTCGTTTCCCATAATGTTTATCTTTTATTTTTTCAGACTTACAATGAAGACTATAGCAGAGTGGCGCAAATGAACAACCCTTAAGCTATTCTGTCAATTAATAGAAATATATTTTAGGTAGTTTTTATATTATTTAACTTAATTTTAACTTAATTTAACTTAATTCTAATTATGTTTATATTAATAGTGAAAAGATGCAAAGCTCTTACCTTTTTCTTATCCACTATGACTTTGCTGGCTGATGATTTAAGTTAGAACATACGTGGACAAGACCGTGCCATGCTTATGATGTATATTATATGATAAATGTAATAAAGCGTTAGAAAAGATAGAGCAAGATAAGTATGTGTTGAAACAATGATATGTTGTATGATACGATGAAGAATATTATTTGTTATATTTGTATTATATGATTAATTATTTAGGCACCCGTAGTATGAATTATAGACTCCCTCTTGTATGCTTGACTGATTTAATATTCTGATTTAACAAAATGTTCACCCTTGATCCAATTATATATGATGTGACATCGATTGATGGAATAATAATTTTTATCTTATATTACAAGTTATAAATATAGATTTTATCAATATAAAACAATATTTCAGGTAGTTCTGAAAAAAATAAGAATAACATAACAACTGCAGTGAGTGAAGATGCATTGTCACTATCACACAGTGACAAGGCATGACCACTCCCTGTCATCACTCTCACACTGCTCTCTTTCCCTCCTTTCTATCCTTCTAATGTGTTTCTTTCATTCTTACTTATCATTCTTTCAAATATTCATACAGACCTCTTTTGTTCCCATTTTCTTTTGTCAAACTATCTGCTATTTGCTCCTTTCCATTTATCCAACACACATCATCAATTATTCCTTCTTTTAACAATTCCTTTATAACAGCTAGATCAATTCTCAATCTTCTGCTCTGAACATTTGTATGTGACTTCACAGCTCCTTCCAATGATTTACTATCTGAAAAACCAATCAGTCTCATATTTGCTTCCCCTGTTAATTCCTCCCATAATTTTCTTACATATATCCCCATTTCCAATCCATCACACAACCCCATCGCCTCGGCCTCTAATGGCGATCTTACAACTCTGTTAGCAACCTTAGATTTCCATATTATTGGCATCTTTTTCCCATAACTATCCTCTATAATAACTACATATCCTATTTGCGATTCTCCCGTACCTAATCCATTAAAGGATGCATCCGCAAACACTTTTACATCCAAATTCCCTTTTAATGTCCCTATTCTAAGATGTTTATCTTCTAATCTTGTTTTCTCCATGATTTTTATTAATTTTCTCATATCTGCTGTTGTTCCCTTTTTCATTTTCTTTCCCAAAACACTCACTTGGTAAGATACTTCAGGTCTTGTTTGCTGTCCCAGCCAGTTTAATTGGCCCACCCCAGATCTATATTCTGTTTTTTCACTTTCTTCTAACACCCTATCCCCCTTGTATGATGTTTTACTGGGTATTGTTAGTGTTTTTCTGTAATTATCCTGTTCAAGTAATATATGTTCTCCCTTATCATGTATTTGCACCCCAATATACCGGAAGTCTTTAAACTCCTGGCTCCCTACCTTTAATCTCTCTTTTAATTTCCTTATTATTTGTTCCTCGAAAGTATCATCCCCACCATAACATATATCATCCACATGACAAACCATTATACCTCTTAACTTACTTCCGTTCTTCCACGTAAATATGGAAGGTTCTAATTTACAACACACACCCCCTAATCTTTCTAATATTTCCTTTAAACTATAATACCAAACTCTGGCAGCATCCTTCAACCCATATACTGCCTTTCGTAGTTTCCACAATTTGTTCGTATTTGCTTCTTTTGGTGGTTTTACGAACACCTCTCTTTCCAATTTGTTTCCTTGCAAATATGCAGCCTTAATATCTATTGACTTACATTCCCAGTTATACCTTTTAATTATTCCTAATGTCATTTTTAGCGCTTCAGCAGCACATGTTGGAGCTTCATTCCCCTCATCATTGCCTTTTTCCTCAAAACCCCTAACCACTAATCTAGCTTTACAATACTTTATCCCATTCTTTTCCTTTTCTGTTATAACCCATCTTGTATTTAACCCCTTTCTGCCTTTGTCCACCACTTCATCCATTACATCATTCTTCTTCCCAAGATTCTGGATACTCTTTTCCTTTGACACTATTGACTTCTAATAATCTCTATACATCGACTAAAAGTATTACTCTTCCTCTATCTGGTAATTTGCTTCATGTTCCTCAAAGTCTATTTAGGTTGATCCAAAGTTATCGTTCCATCAATGTAAATCTCTATAGGTGTTGTCAACAATTGATTCCATTTCCTTACTGATTCACTTTAACCCGCTCTGCCGGCATCATATCTCACTCTTTCTCTTGGAGCCGGTTTCTTTTTCTAATCCATTTCCAATTCTTCCCTTTCTTCAGTCTACTATAGATCCTCTTTCCTCTTTCATACTTCTTCTTCATCTTAGTTCTTCCTCCTCTGTTCTTGTCCTGCATTAGTCATTACTCCAAGAGAAATACTCGCTTTCATCGTCATCATGTATCTTCCTTCTTCTTTCTGTTGTTGTTCTTATTAGTGTCCATATTGTCCGCTCCATATACTTTTTATGTGCTCCCCTTGTCTCTTAACATACCAATCTGAGATCTTGATCATCTGTTTCTCTCCGGCTTCATCCCTGTTCGTCCATTTCCCTCGGTGACTTTTTGTTTACTGTTTAATGTCGTACTCTTTGTGTAATATCTAATACGACCCTCCCTGGTTTACCACCACTGTTTCCCATCTACTCCTAATTACCTTTCCCTGTACCCTTCCATTCTTTTATCGTTCTCTCTTTATATAATATACCACTCCCCAATCTGTTAGCATCTTGTACACTTACTTTCCCTGATTTGTAATTCAATGCTCTTTTTAGTATTCATCTCTGCTTGTTACTTATTACTTCTTTCCAGGCCTCTCTTCTATATCGGGCATTATTGTCCATTATCACACATTCTTCCCAACCCTCTGTGTTATCTATACTCCAAGGAGTCATTTTTCCTCCCTTATTCCAACCAAATACCAAATTGTTTGCTGTGTACCCCCCCTTATTGGGTATATTATTTCGACCATACACAGCCCATCTTAAGCATAGATTCTTGTTTTGGTACCCATCTTCTTGTAGTTTTCTAATATTTTCTTTCAAAAGGCCCACCATCCGTTCACACTTCCCATTACTCCATGGACTTTCTGCCGCTGTTGCCAATAATTTGATGTCAAACATCTCACACATTTCCTCCATTGTATTCACTTTATGGAAATTCCCATTCCGTTCGTCCGAGAGAATTATTTTCCGGAGCTCCGAAAACCAACTTAACCACTTGTGTGGTTCTCTTACCATCTATTCTCCACCGCATCAAGTTATCTAAACCGTGCAGGTTGCTTGAACACAACCGGTCAATTCATCTATCATTACTAAAATTATTCTTTCCTTCTAAACTCACCCAATATCTATAGATAATTATTCATCTGAAATGATTTGCTCTATCCAAACCCACCACAGGTCTACTAGGTGTGGGCTTGAATATTTTACATGAATGACAGTTATTTATTACTCTTTCGATTATCCCTTGTATTTGTTTTTTATTCTCTTCATATGCATTATTCCCCCCGTATGCTTTCTCCAATAATTTATTTAGGTTGTCCTTACTACAATGTGCAAATTGTTTGTGTATTTTGAGTAATTTGTCTTCATTTTGTTTTTCACTGTTCCCTATCCACCATTTATCACCCCCCCCCCAAACCACGCACTATATCTACGTTTTATCAATGGTAATCTAACATGACCACCATCATCTACCCTTCCCTTTACTCGTACCCCTATGTCCCTTAAAATAATGTTGTTATTGCTGATATCCATTATTGCCCCCAGTTTTTGTAATGTTTTTCTTCCTATCAACCATGGGATATCTTTATCGTGTAAATCGTTAATGTAATCTGTCGTTATGTAAATGATGGTTTCCCCCCTTTTTCCTGTAAGATCTACAGGTATTTGTAGTCTTTTCTCCCCCTTATAATCAGAACCCCCAAAACTATAAGTCTTTTCTATTCTCTTTGCACTCTCTCTTATCCTCTCTAATTCACTTTTGTTTAGATTTCGTAATATTTCTTCTAGTCATTCTCTTCCAATTACTGTACTATTACTTCCAGTGTCTAATATAGCCTCAATCATTCCTTCATTCTCCCTTTCATTCCCGGAATTATTCAAATATACATTACTCTGTTCACCTTTCATTTGCTTGTCAGACCCCCTTTTTTTCCACCAACATTTGTCT